>VOMN01094071.1:0-14316 GCA_014899125.1 Orchestia grillus
ATCGGTGGTAACGGCATAGGTGGTAACGGCATAGGTGGTAGCGGCATAGGTGGTAGCGGTATAGGGGGTAATGGCATAGGTGGTAATGGCATAAGTGGTAATGGCAGTAGCTTTTCTACTGATTATACTAGCAGGGTGGCTACACTTTTGTCGGGAAATTAAACTTTTTGTCTGCATTTCGGTCATGGAATTGAACTTTTACGTAAAGTATCAAAATTGAGTATATGGAGCGTACTGTTACAGCTTAGTTAAATTACTTTATGTCCGCTTGTCATCCCGATTGCAGGATAATATATATTTCACCCACTAGACAATATTCATCATCAAAAGTTTTTTGGATTTAAAGTTTTTTGATTTGAACCCAAGCATGACAGCAGAACTCCCGCATGTCAGCAGAATTCCAGGGTGCCAGCAGAACCCCCGCGTCCCAGCAGAACTCCCGAGAACCCTCACGTGCCAGCAGAATTCCAGGGTGCCAGCAGAACCCTCACGTGCCAGTAGAACTCCCGCGTCCCAGCAGAATTCCCGCGTGCCAGTAGAACCCCCTCACATACAAGTTCTGAACATGGCGTCTGCACGGCCCGCAGTTAACTTCTTATTACTGGCGACGAGTGTTGTTCTCTCACTGAACAACGCTCAGCACGATAGGAGAATGGTGATTATAGTTACGGCGATTATCATTTTCTAAATTAAATAATCTAAAATTTTTACTTTGTGTTTAGAGTTCGTGTTTCACATGTATACTATAACCACTTCCGCTGCAATCTTAAATACATAGATTATAAGTAGAATTAACCTAAATTTACAAAATAATACAATCTTCGTAATTAATTGTCTCAGTATCGTTAATTTCCATTTTCAAATCAGAAATTTACTTCCACAAAAACTTAATATGAAAAAATGATTAAGCGTCATGAAATAGAAAGAACTGCACAAATACCTCAGTGGCGCTTTGTAACCCTCAAAAAATTTTGTATGCGTGATTTTTCTCAACGTGAGAAAAACATTTTCCTGAATATCATTTCATTATTGACGGGGACGAAGCCTTTGTTGCTCACTTGGCAGCCTTAAAAATGACGAAGATACAAGAAATTCTCGCATCATTGTGTTTTTTGGGTTTGCCCTCAAGGCAGCCGAGCCGGCAGAGAGAGCGCACGTGAGCGGCCACACAGGCACCCGCGTCACAACTCCCTCGGTGGGGCACCAAGGAGGAGCTGAGGCTGAGGTCTCATCTGGACGGTGGCTGGTCTAGGTGAAGTCACGTTGTTGTCCAGGACGAAGTGCGGGCAAGGTTGCGATCTCATCAAGGCGGTGATGGCTGAACATAACACCTCTAATTGACATGATCTCCTTTAGTAGTAATAAAGAGTTGATTCCAAAATCCTTTTATCGCAAAGTAATAAAGAATTCCTTATCGGTGCGATTTCTTTGCTTCTGCATTATCCTGGTACCCGTATTTATTACTTATATTGTGTTGATGAAAGGTATATTTGAACGTTGACCTAATTACAAAAGTAAGGTTCTTGCATTGTTTTTCTCATTTTGTCTAGCTACAAAGAAATGGTAGATAGCGGTTTTAACCCCTGTGCAGGACATTAGTAAAATTTGTAAAATCTGCGTGTTTTGTAATAGCGTGCTTGCCTCCTAGTGAGGTCCAGGGTTCCATACCCCGAGGCGGAGTTCTTCCTTTGGGAAAGGAACATTAAACACGAAATGTCTGAAAGGGCGGCACATCAGTGTGCCCTGGGACGTGGCGGACGAAGTAATTCCAACAAAGTGACCCCAAGTGTTATGGTAAAGATCTAGTCGAGGATGAAGGTCTGGCCAAGGTTGAGGCCTAATCAAAGTATGACGGCTGATCAAGGTAAAGATAAGATATACCGTTGCAATGAAAGTTTAGTAATGATAGAGGTCTCATTAAGGCTTTGTGAAGAGTGGGCTAGTCAAGGTAGAGGTCTGATTGAAGTAATGAAGGTCTAATAACTGAAAAGATCTGGTCAAAGTGATGAAATCGGTCCTAAATAGTGGTTAAATAATCATCTCAGCGAAACATTTCCCCATATTTGATTTGGTAAGTGTAAACTAACTCATTTTTCTAAAATTGACATTTTCGTGGCTGAGATAACATTTTTTCTTACAAAATAAATTTGCCGCGTAGAACAAATTAATTGTAATGGTCTAGAATGCTATTTTGTACGTCTAGAATACGCCCGTAACTGAGCACTACTTCTAAGTTTAACGAGATCGACTCAGTTTGAGCTTCCTTTTGGCAATTTAAGATTCTGAATTATTACTCATAAATTTAATTTTTTTATCCTAATTGTAGAATTACATGGTAGTGATGAAGATGCTAAGTCTGTTGAAGGGGATACAGGCGGTAATACTCATGCGCGAAATAAAGTTGTGCGATTCCCTAACACCAGAAAAATTCTTGATCTCAGTTATTTGTGATACGCGTGGAATCATTCTCATGCGCGCTTGCTGAATTTGCAAAGTTCATCGACAACTCTGTATGACTGCGAGTACTTATCCTCCAATGAAAATCCCTCTTTCTTATTTGAAAACGAAGGATATTTTTCGATAAATTTCATTGCGATTTAACCTTGTATGTGTGATAAGCCGTAATTAAAACCATAATAATACTAGAAAAGTTAAAGTACAAAGTACGTTTTCTTCTTTGAAGCTCGAAAAATGTGTGCAAAAGCAAGGCTTATACGCGGAAATATCAAGAGATTTCTCGATAAACCCAGAAATTATCTATCTCGTAAGAGTATACCAGTCGATGATGGTTGGCACCCTCTTTCTCGTAAATTTTACCCTCTTGCAAATCACAAAAAAGTTGGTCTATGCACACAACGCTGTAAAATTATGAGTGGCATACAATGAAGAGCGGTTGATATTTCCGAAACACTTTTTCAGACGCTAGTTCATGTCAATTTTATTTTTTTTAACGTTTACCTATTACAGCTGCTGAATACTTCAGCGTTGTTTTATATCAACTAAAAAAAATTGCTTTCACATGCGCCTCTTTGAAGTACATCTACTCTTTTACAAATGCACAATCTTTACTAAGAGATCACTGCAGACTATCCTTGAATTAAACATTTTTTTGGCAATGGAAGATTGTACAAGAATGATCTTAAAAACTTCTCAGTTGCTGTTAATCGCTTCAATATATTAATCTTCTCCAACATTGAATGACTACTGTTAGATTTTCGTTTGACAATGCAACGGAAGAAAAGGTCAGTCAGATATGCTTGGATTTACTGGGGCAGAATGTACAGAAAATAATTCCTCGCCTGTATTTTTTCGACGGCAGCATGAGTTCGGAAGAAGCAGCGAAAAAATAAACGAGCACTCGAGGGCCATCACAAAGCGTTTGTTGGGAACGTTAAGGCTTTACGATCCTGGTGCAGCACGTGAAAGCAGATAAAACTCAACATTTCTCACCCAGCCATTGTGGCACACGCTCTCAACAAGGGAAACAAACTGCTCCTATGAGACGGCAACAAATGCTATGTTGGAAGCAACTCTATTCAATCTTAAGCTAATTCGTGTCGAAGCATTTCTTCTATCCATAAATTGCTCGTTGAAACGAGCAAAAACTAGCTTTTCTTGGTTTGACAAATCACGCTAATTGTGCTCGTGATAGAAGAGTGTTCTGCCGTAATATGTTTCCTAAATTTAAGCTATTAATATAGTTAGTTTTCGGAGATAGCATCTTTCACAGAAGGTGTTGGTCAGGGAGCATTTATCCCCTTAGGTGTTGAATAGCTGGCATTTATCACAGAAAAATTAGCGAGAAATCTAAAAGCCATCTACTTGTTTCTTGCACGCTAATACCTTTCTATAAGAGATAGAGTTTAAAAATCTTTGTTCTTGAAATTGTATTGTTTAAAATTCTAAAATTCTGTATCATCCTGGTCAATCACGCTGTTCACTTGGGAATCACAAACAACACAAAGTCGTGGCCAATATTCATGCATTAGAAGGAAGGATCAGATAAACACGAGTATGCTTGACCAACAACGAAAGTATTGAGATTTCAAACTGGAAGTTAATTTTTGTGCGCTCAGTTTGAGGCCTGGGCAGCGACTCATGAGGCTCACTTGCGCAGTAATTACGATTTGAGCAGCGATATCGATGCTGATTTTATGTAAGCGAGAAGACACCTTGATCCAATCCGGGACCTTTGCAGGCGCTGTTGAGCGTCGCTCTGTGTCCCATAAATGGATCTCTGGGTTTTGGCCGCCCGGCTGATTAAATGAACTTTTTCTTTCCATTCTACGTTCAGTATTCGGCACTGCTGTAAAGTTCCATGAACCTAACTCGTTTGAATTGAAGTTCCTTTTCTCATTTAGATGGAACTCTTTCGTCACGTGAAGGAGCGGAACATTAATGGCGTACAGTGTTGAATAATGCACCGTTGCTAGAGTGAAGGTGCCTGTTTTCACAGAGATAAAACTAGATATTTTGAATTACAGAAGATGCAGATAAGCAATAAAGTATTATCTAAAAAATTCGCCGTAGCTTCTGAGTTGAAGAATTTAACTGTATAAGATTTTGTCTACTCATTTAAAACATCCTATTACGTCATCATGGTTAAAAATACGGCTCTAAAAGCAGAGCTGGATCAGGACATCTCATGACAGAACTACAAGTTTGTACTGCAGCAAAACTCGATGACGCACGATCGAGTATTTCTGAGTACGTTCGAAGTCTGTGTTAAAATAATTAAGAGAGTAGAGTAACAATGGTTGATACGAGTATTTGGCCTACAAAATTAGCAGCCCGTCAAAGCCCTCCTTTTCTCCACACTTGCCCTGAAAAAGCGTGTTCATTTTTTGTACCTAGGCCTCATTGAGAAAAAAAAGCTTCATTGAAAAAAAGGCTCCGCACAAACCTGGCAGCGCTGTCACGTCCATACGAAATATACGTGGAAAATTGCTAGCATGAAAGATTCGTCTTCCTTAGGTAGGATATTGACCTCTAGTCAGGTACAGCGTAAATGGAACTATTTTGATTTTTGTTGACTCTTAGTTTCAGCGAACCATGATTTCTGTGCCAAGCGGTTTCCAGACGCTTACGTTTTCATTTTCTATATTCTAGCTCATTTGGGAAGGTAGCAAACTTGTGAGCGCTCGGACAAATTCAACGAATAAAAACTGAAATCTTTTGTAAACGCTACATTTTGCTTTACTTTTTACCTGCGTACACGATATCGACCTAAATCCACGGTCAACGAGGCTCTCAGTTGTGGAAAAAACTATCCGATTAGGGCTTCCAAATCGACGCGGGTAATGAAGAAAGATTCAAGTGGCATTGGTTGTAGAACGAAGAGGGATCGCCTGATACACATATTCCCCAATTCACCAGCGCAAGTCACCATGATTTCAGTTCAAATTCAGTGTCACCGCAAGAACACATCGAACAGGACTTCATCGTTATCATTTATTCACTTACGTGACTGCTGAATATTTATCAACTTCAGTTGATTCATTGAGTCGTTCAACGATCGCTACTGATTGTTTCTCAGACAAATTCAAATTCGTTTGCAAATTTAGTTACTCTGTTTTTACTTTTTTCTACAAGCGTAATACGTACCGTTTGCTGATGGAATTTTTTCAGTTTTCTGTGCCTCCTACACATATTTCCTGAGAAATGAAAACGCGAGAAATAAAATCGTTTTGCTGTATTAGACAAATTTTCGGTAGTTTCTACCAGATAAATTTACGACGACAGGCACCATACCAGCTAGTGTACGTATAACAAAACCGCAGTGAACCTTTGTGACCGCTCGTTTGAGTGTTTTGTGGATTGTCAATCCATGTCCCGGATGGATATTTTATGTACTGTTGAGCCATTTTCCTGCTAAAAGTATCGTAAAAAACCAAGACATTTCCCGACTGAACGTTTGTAAAGTATCAAGCCGTTTCCCTGCTGAATGTCTTACTGACGAGTCATTTTCCTATCTTGAATCTTACGGAACGTTGAGCCATTTCCCTACCGAGTGTTTCGCTTCACATTGAATGATAACGTCAAAGAAAACGTGAACGACATCGAGGCCGCTGCAGACGCCGGAGATAACCGACCGCTGACGCCTGTAATTGGCCGCGCGGCGGGAGCGACAGCCTTCCCACTCTCTATGGTGCGAGCGGCCGGCCTGGCGCTGTGGCCTGCAGCGCTCCCAACAGGAATGGATGCGATTGTTCGATTAATTTACGATGTCCTCTGGCTAATGTTGCGCCTGCCTTTGCAGTCACACTACACATGGAGTCTGGCCTCAACGCTCGTACTCCAGAACCATTTATTTGCTGAGTTGAGTGAATTCTATTAATGAAGCTAGGCTACCTCGGAGTACACTCTATGCCTTCTGGGTCATGTCCGTCTGGCTTGACTACCTCTGGCTAAGACTCTTCATCTGGCTTGATCACTTCTGGCTAATAATCGTTTAGCTCGACCACCTATTTTTAATACTCTCTTTCAGGCTTATTAATCTTTGACTAATACTTTCCGTTAGGCTTGACCGTCCCTTTCTAATACTCTCTATCTGGCTTGACCATCTTTGACTAATACTCTCCAACTTTCTTGGCCATCTCTGCTGATACTTTTCTTGAGGTTTGACCATCTTTGATTTCGAATTTTGTCATTGTTGGATAACCTCACGCTAACATTTTCCTCAAGGCTCGACCACCTCTGTCTTTATCAAAGTTGCATGACCTATACAGTTCCGTGCTGTAGGTGTGCACCGAAAGCTTACCTTTTCGTTATAAATGTGCATTAACCCTATAGCTCCGAATATTTGACTAAGACAAGGAAAGAAATTCCGAGGAAATGGTTATTAATACCCTAAAATATCCTTGGGATAGCCCTTACATGTGTCATTTTTTACTCATACAAATGCTTGACCATTTTCAGTACGAAAATCGGACGCTCTCTAGGGAGGTTTGTTGAACAAGGAAGTTAATTCTGATGCCAAGATAGAGTCTTTGTATGTAATATTTCATAAAGAAAATATAAACCTTCTTTAATCAGTGATCGAATGAAACCTTGAAAAAAGTTTCAGTTAAAATGCATGCAAGGAAATTTATAAAAGACGTTATTCCTGTTTCTTGGGACAGACTCTTTGGAGGCAATGACAAAGTTATGTGGAATGGTTTCCATCTCATAAAATGCTGATGGTAAATGCTGTTGATTACTGCAGATGTGGGTATTCAAGCCAATGTCTTGCCCTACCATTGAAATTACTAAGCAAACTGTTGAATATTCCCCCGAAATGACAGCTCCAAGAAATTTGATCCAGAGAGTAGCCACCATCAGAAGCGACCGGGTTAATTCAAAGGTTTCTTATAGTCAGAATAATGGCAAGTCTCATGTCTGCACGAGAAGAACCTTCTCAGCGCTCTCGCGTCCCGGTTATAAAAAAAAAATCGAATTGAGATGTGGAGTCTATTGTATGTTTCAAATGCTGTCGAAATGGGAGCATGTCTAAGTTTTTTCTAAGAAACATCAAACCGAAGACAATATATCGGTGTGAATAATTGATTTGGAAAAAACATTCACGTCACGAATCAGTGAATTCGAAGTAATGCATATACATATCCTTTAATTACGTATCTCTTAATACATATCCTTAATACATATCTCCGTTTGGGCTCGTTCTTAGCCCAATGAATGTGCAGTAAATCATTCATTGTTTGGATATGAGTGATGTTCATCATATCTGTGATCCGTAGCTGCTGTAGTTTTCAGACTTCAAAATAGCATTTTTCTGCGTCAAAATTTTTTTTGTGTATTCAAAATGTGAAACGCATTTGTGATGGTTGATACAACGTTCTTGAAATATAAGATCTGCGCTTTTCTCCTTTTGACAATTTTAAAACAATCAGTTGGCTATTTTTCCCACAAGCCGTTAGCCAATTTCAAACTTATCGTAGCAAAAGAAACTATTAATTCATTTCCTCACCACGCCTTGTTTTCTAATATAATACAAGATTCGTGTCCAGAAATATCGCAGTATGGGAGCATACATTAGCTCAGAGAACGTGGGCTGGACTCCGTCCCATCCCCTTCCTCCAAATGACAAAGCAAACCTGGAATGATGTCTCCATGTAATAATAATAGTGATAATATAGTAATGATAATAATAATAAGGATAGTAGTAATGAGTATGACACGTCTGTGGATTTATTTTCCGGTCAGATTCAGCCGCCCAGGTAACGGCGCACGTACGCTATGAGCGTCCCCGTACAGGAAAATAAGGTCGCTGGATGAAGTTCTCACAGAGGGCAGAGGTGTATTGAAATGCTAGAAATTACAAGTTACGGCTTGTTCAGTAGTACCAGATGCTTTTTACTTCTTTTTAATTTTGGATCGATTCTGCGTCTATTTGATTTATTTTCAATTCAATTCTATCCAATATCTCTGTTGATTCAGTTTTAGCTACGGTATGTTGAATTGGACAAGAAGTAGCCATGGCTGAATGGCAACATCAGCTTATACGGAATAAAACTGGCTTCTGATGCTAATTATTACTCNTACTCGGAGGTACCCCCCCCCCCAACTTAACCAAAGTATTATTAATAACTGCTACCAAATGGCTATCCTTATTGACACACCTACACTTCAATACCAACAAAGAGCGTCGAATGTTTGATCAATTCTCTCGTTACATTTATTTAAAAAATGAAGCACTCAAAATTACGCTGTGAAAAAGAAATCGATTAATTCATGATATAATTGAACATTTCACTCTAACACACAATGAAAAATGAGAGAACAAATTTTTGTTTGATGGTAACTGCATCTACTTTACCGTGTGAATGGAGAAGGCACATGATCTAGTACAGATGTTATGAGCATCTCTGTTTATACATAGTAATATCATCGTCCGCAATGGTAGGTTTACATTCGTTTTATTTCAAGGCAAGGAAGTCATCACCGTGGCCACTCAACTTTCATAACCTTAATAAGTTTTCTCGGAATTACTTCTCGTAATATTCGCAAAGAAAATCTTTGAATTTGAAAATCATTCATTTGATGTCCAAAGTGGGAGAGCATCTACGGAAGAATGAGATTACCGTGGACAAAAGAAATCTTTCCAGATGAAGAGAAAAGGTCCTCTCTCACTAAATTGAAATGTCATGAATTTGTTTAGTCGTATTGTCCTCACAATACCTCTGGTGAAATATTATTATAAGAAGCAGGTCAGGGTTTTCTATTAATTTTAGGATCTTGTAAATTTTGTTTTTCTTTTGTTTTTTTATTCATTTTTTAACATCGTGATCTTTACGTAACTTTGCCGGATATGTATGGAGAAATCCATTAAATTTTGACTCCGCTGTTTTACGATTTTTCGGAAACGAGTTTTGTGCCAAAAAAATTGGGGGGCAATTAATTCTTGTTTCAATATATATTCAGTAGAATTTTAGAATCTTATAACTTCAGTTGTAGACATTTTTTTACTTAGATATGAGTTTCGAAAAAAACTATTTCATTCATTGAAACAGTTATCCAAAGCATTAGATGTGTGGTAATATAAAGTTGTAAAAAAACTACCGACTTTGGAACAATTTGACAAACTTTAATAATGAATCTTGATGTCTGTATATTCTATTACAATATCAGGTCATCCGTATTTAGTCCGGATTTTAAATAACGAATACGATTAATCAAATCTTATAACTCATTGAAATGTAATTTTCATAATAATCTTCAAGCTTATCTTATTTCTTTTCGTATGCTAATAAGTTTTTTAATTCATGTGCCAAAAATTTTTTTTGGCTTTGAACAACATACTTCTGTATAGTCAGTTACGAGTTCGTAATTCGATCCATCCAAAGCTGCAAAATTTTACGCTCAGAAAGATTTAAGAATTTGGTTGGGCAAAATTTCCCCATCCGCTTAATTATTCTGGCCTTGCTCCTACGGACTTCCGCTCGTTCCGTAGCTGACAGAGTCGTTTGGACGGTGAGCTCACACAAGCCATGTGCAGCTCAAAATTTACAGTTCAGAATTTCTCGTTACCACCGATTAAGTTTTTTTGTTCTGAAATTAAAGGTTTGTTAGCAGATGGAAAAAGTCATTTAAAATCATGAAAACTAACACCGATAATTTTATAGAGCTTATGTCATATACATTAAGTTACAGTGTGATGCTCTAGAAAAAAATGTTTTTTACATGGAAGATGAAGATCAAATCATGAAAAAAATCTCTCACCTTGAACCTTCAGATAGATGCAAGATGCGCTCTCGATCCGTCAATATTCAGAACGGAATTTTCACGACACGCAGACCGTCAAGTCGAATGTTTGCTGAACAGATGTGGCAGGCCTCTTATAAAGACCAGTTTCTCAGATAGCAATTGGGCGCCATCTCGTCTCAGTTTATTTGAGATGACCCTTTTGAAGTGACGTCGTGGGCAGATGTGCTCAGTTCTGAGGCGACAAGTGTGATTGCCTGCCGTGTGGTCACAGACATCGAGTGCACACTTTCTTCATGAGTGCCCAATGTTGAACGAGGTACGATCTAACATCTTGCTTGCCTGTTGAATGCTTTCGCCTTATGCTTGAAAGCACGTTTAATATTTATTTTTGAACTATCGAACTATTCATTCGAACTGATGTTCACTATTTCCTACTATAATGATGTCAAAAAAAGATATAAATTGCACAAAAATATATGGAGATATCTTGGGCAGGGCCTCAATCGTCTCTGTATCAACACAAGAAGGAGAGACAGATGGATCAATATGAATCATCCGTCCAAACAACAGAATTGGATTTGAAAATTACAATATTGTAATGAAAACTGATATTTTTTTGTTGAAGGAATGAAATAGAATGATGATAAAATATTCTGAGCCATTTTGAATAAACTTCAACGAACTTTTATTAATTCCAACACGTTTGAACGTTGGGTTTTCAATGCCTTACAACTACTGGCGTAGTGAGGGATGCGAGAAATGTGTGGTTTAAACTTCCTTTTCCAAGGGAAGTACCTCGTGCTTACGTAAAAATGCCTTTTCTGAGCCGAGATTCGAACCTACGTCTTCTCGGTTACAAGGCCATCACGTTACCAGTACGCCATAGAACCCAAAACACGAAGCTGTTTATAATGGTCGAAAATTTCAAAATATGTCATTTTGACCCATACGGCCTTCTAGTGTTAAACGTTGCGCTTTGGTTAAGAAAGTACAGCAAAAGCCATTAGTTTAGAAGCAATATTAACACAGTGGCTTTGATAATTTTCATAGATGTAGAGAATCTGAGTGGTAAAATTCACGTTTCAAAGCGATATCTTAAGGTGACTATCATCTGATAGTTAAGCAACTGTTTTTGGAAACACCTCAGACTTTTTCGCCATTTCATAGGACGACTTTGGCGAGATGTGTGCAACACGACCAGCGCAGCGAGCGCCCCTCGAGCGCATAGAAAAGAAGACGCTGGGCGCAGAAGTTCTCGATTATCAGGATCAGAGCTGCACTGCCCGGCGCCTGCGCGGTGACGAGCTCGCGACTCGCTGTGCAGTTTGTGACGCTTTTGGGAGCTTTTCAGCGGATCTGGCTGAGAAAAGTACTGAGCTATGATGGTCAAGTACGACTACTGCTTGAAAAGTAAGAGGTTAAAATATCAACCCGTTGCCGTCTATGTGAATTTTAAAGTTCATTTTCAGAAGGATGATGGAACTTTTCAGCAGAAAACTAATTGCAATTTTACTGCGAATTTTTGTACATATAGTTTCTGCGTTTCTACCTGTTTTCCGTCTAAGGCTAAACGCAACCTTATCGGCCCAAATTTCTCATCTGACGACTATTAAGCGTAAGCAGAAGCTACTTATAGTATGACGCGCATATACAACCAGTATTCGGAGATGAGTTTTATTGGATGATAGTTTGTTCTCCAAAGTTTATTGGAGTGGCAAATAACCATGATATCTGTAGATTTCCAAGATATATCTTTGCTAAGTAATTTATTGGCAAAAGGGTAACTGATTTAATGCATGAGAGTGTACAGAAATATGGCCACACATATGTTCAAATTTAGTTTTTTCAACAATAAGTTTCAAGAGCTCAAAAAAATGCATGTCTCAAACGAACGTATCGGTTTAAAAAAATTTATTTCCATTTCTAAGACATTTCACGTTTAACAAACACTTTCTAAGAAATTTTCATCCAACAAAATGTGACTCGGAATCAGTGTTGTTATGTCATCGACAATTAAGATCCATAAATTGTATAGAAATAAAGTTCACCACTGATTGGCTGAGTCGGTCCTGAAAGAAACACGTGACAAATTTGGTTCCACGGAAAAGCAGGCGGTAAAAATGAGGTCATTCCGCTTGCGGACTGTGCAAGATCTGAGGCATGTGGGCCTGCCAGACCCAGCGTCCTCCTATAACTGAAATGAGAAGATTGTGTTGGACCAACAACAGCCGCTGTGAAAGTTTTTTCTTATTTCTACTAGTGTTGATAAACATTTCATTCCTGTATTCCTCCTCTTGAAAAGTTTGAGTTAGAATACATCGAGTTTTTACCGCAAAAAACGATTCGTGTGAGTACGTTGAGTATAAGGAAGTGGAGCGCGAAAGTGTAAGGAAAAATACGCCAGGCAGGTCTCCTACGTGGTAGAAAGAAGCGATGTTACTTGTGCAGTGCAGACAAATAAGGTCTGTAATTGACTGTTGATAGTAGTTTCTAAGGATTTATGGTCTCATTTCTTGACAATCTTACTATGAACTAAGAACATATTGGGCTGGAATTGCACCGTGCGGCAGGAGTACTTGGTTAGTGCTATGCTGTGCCTGGTGGCGCGAGAAAGACTTCTTCCTATGCCTTCTTTAAATTACAGCACGAACTGAGACATTACTCTGAATGTCCAGTGCTTAAAGTCCGCAACTCCAGACTGACCTGAATTCTTTGAAAGCTTAAAGATGACGCGATAAAATTTCTATGGCTTTTTCATGCCAACCGCTCAGATAGTGATGAAAAATAAGCCGCTAAATCTCTTCCCTGTTTTTACAAATTTTAAAAGTGAATTAGTGTTGTCAAAATATACCTGAGGGGTTTTAAAAATGAACGCTTTTGAAGTTCTGAGCGGCTGTTATAGTTTTCATCTCTCCCTTGTTTGGAATTCTAAAAGACTTGTTGAAATGTGAAAATGTTGGCCGTGTGTGTTTTTTTCGAATGGTTTCCTGCTGTTTAGATGAATGTTTGTCGTAGAATGTACAGTTTTAAAGATGTAAATGCAAACGAATGTGTTTGGAAGCCCGTGGAAATTTGAGTGGCCACTCCATTGGTGCAATATCATTACTCATTTAAATTGACCTACTCCATAATCAATTCTCAAACTTTCACCAATGTAATAAATTTTAACTTTAAAATTAATTTTAATCGCTGTCTTGAGTTTTACCCAAACACTTAATGGAAATGTCAAGTTATTTAACCCTAACCTTAAGAGAATAGGCAGCTCGATCGCATTATGAGAACTGCGAACTTATGCAAATGGGGAACTGTTAAATTTACTCAATTGCTTACATGAGTCACTTGCAGTAAATTTCACTATGGCCACTTAGTTTTCAGTATTTACTTGAAGTTTTTACACGAATTCATTACATTACACCAAGGTGTCCCTTTCTCCCAACACCAACTGTTCACATCGAGCCTGGCCAAGCAAGTGACGACTTGTCGAGTGTTCTGATAGTTTTGCCTCCACTCCCACTACTAGTTAATCGGTCACGAGTCCTTCAATTATTACATGCTAACCGTATGATTTATTTACCTCCGTGTTTAAGGAGAACATTTTAAGGAATTCATTTGAACTTCTTTGACCTACAAAATTTCCCTTTTGGTGTTGTGCTGCAAACATCTCAAATTCAAACAAAGTTACTAAGTCGTTTGAAAGTTCCATTCTGAGTGAGCGCTATGCCTCATTTGCGACGTAAGGGTTTCTTGGGTGTAATTTTCGCTTGAATATTTTGAGTAGCATGAACGGAGTACTAACGCTCCTTTACCCTTGGGGCCCAGACAAAAGTTAGGTTTTATGGCTAAATGAGCTGCCCCTGACACCTACTTTAATATATTACAAAAAAAAGCAGTAATAGGAACAAACTTCCAGGAAGTGGTACCTGAACGTACTACTCTTATTTCCAGGTTTATACAACCCTCAGATTGCCCTGTGGAAGCAAATACTAAAGCATTTTTCCTAGGTGGTACACTCCATGTACCTCAGGCCCCTAAAGTATTGAGGCGAGGGAAGTCTGTATTATCTCCCTGGGAACACGGTGGTAGCGTTCCAAGCCCTATAAAAAAATCGTATGC
>VOMN01094079.1:0-30739 GCA_014899125.1 Orchestia grillus
AACATGTTTGTTACAGAATTGAATTAGCTATAATATTTCCCCAGTCATATAATTTGGACTCCGATGTACTTTTTTGTGGGACACTCCGTACAGGGTGGGCCATCAGTAAGGTACCCTCTCCCACGACGGTAGCACTGATACACTGAGAAAGCTCAACACCTATTGTGGTACCGGTGATATATTCATTTTGAAAGGGGTGTTATTTATGGCATGGTGTTATTCAAATTTTTTTGAAAGAGTTTGCTGTTAATATTTTGAACACGCTCGTTCCGCATTATCTTTATGTAGAAGATAAAGTTACAGCATGGTTCTGAACTAGTACTTTTTTTATAATTGCGTGTCTTATCCCTGCCGCATTAATTTAAATTTCAGATACCGTACGATGTCCGAAAACTGAGCCAGTCTTCGAGTGCCGAGGTATTTTGGTAAGCATGATTTTGTCCGCGTCTTACACTGTCATAAATTTCTGTTCGTTGTTAATTCCATTGGTTCGTGTCGTTATTTTTTGAATTCAAGAATTTTGGAGTACAACAAGCAAGACTTGCTTTCCTCCCGTGTTCGTCAAGTCCTGAAGTAATTGTTCAAATAGCCATCAATGAAGTTCAGACTGATAGGACTTGTGACGACATCTTGTAGGTTACATAATTCCTGACAACGATGCGAGTTCGATCTACAGGAACGAAAATTCTCAGAAGCTACAAAATTTATCAAGGATATCAACCGCGTATACTCGTAATTATAAATTAGTTTGATTTAAAAAATATCAGTTAGCAAAATTTCGGCAAGATAGCTGAAAACTACGAGATCCTATAGGAATACGGTCAAACGTTTCATTGTTCATGAATTCGGATTGCCATCGAGTCTTAAGTTCTTTTCAACATCGTGTTACGGATATTTACCATAGACAGTAGTGGCTTAGCTTACTGTTCTATTCTTTCACAAGGTATTTTATTCATATAACATGATCAAGTTTAAATAGTAGCGTAGACGTATTTCATTGATATTATTTTCCTCATCTCTTCATCGCTGGTCAGAGAAAATTCTACTCATAATCGTTATCATTGCGATTGACTTCTTGCGATTTATTTCTCCTTTTGAGTCTTCGCTGAAACGAACAATTTTCTGTTTGTAATTACGAACAGAAAGTTCACACGTACCGATTACGATCAGTGTGACGACGTGCTATTCTGCAGTAAAGTCGACTGCTCTGTCAATACTTAAAAGACACGACACAAATTGTGCCTTTTCCGCATTTATGATGGCTTTTGGGCTCAAAAATGTGCCAGACGTCGAGCGCATGCCGTAATGACTAATTAAGGTGCTAGCCCGTCATGACTTTCTCTACATAATGAAAATATTTTGTCAGCGATTATTTTTTTCACTCATCTGTGTTACATGAATTTTGGTATTTTTAATAATGGTTTGTAGGTGACGAACTGTGTCAAATCATTAATTTGATCCAACCCAACATTATCAATTGGATCTAATTGGGTCACTCGAATACTTGTATATACCTTGACTTAACAGCAAAATGAAGCAAGTCTATTTCTCAACAAATTGTTTATACCACATTTCTCATATCATGAATGGTAAATACACCACTTGGATTACCAGGGAATTGAAATAAAATTTGGCTGATTGAATGATTACGTGTGAGCAGGCGACAGCACGTCTCGACAGTGGTGCCATTGAGGCATCAGACCGACCCTCCGTCTGCCCGCCTCTCGCCTGCACCTGCACGGCAATTGTTATTTTCGTAGAATGTTTTGTTGTAAATTCGTAGAATGTTTCCTAACTGGCGTAGTTTACGACGTGAGACGCACACATCTTACTCAGAAAATAAATTCTCAAAACCCACTGACTTATAATTCAATATCTCATATATAGCATTTACATGGTAAGTTTCTCATAATTCAACGAGTCACGTTTGTGCCAAGATATCACGGGAGACGAAGTACGTTCAATATGAAACTTACTGAAGAAATATGTTTTTTTTTGTTTGAAGTCGGCGGCACAGACATGCATGGGACTCCACTCGCCGCTGCTATTCATGGCAGTGCGGGAAATGAATGGCGATCAGATGAGCGCAGCGCTATAGAGAGCGCGCCAGATGTGCCGCTACAGAGCGACGAGTAAAATGATTAGGCGGAGGTTATACACGTTTCTTTATGTATCTTTCTTAAGTAGGTTATCATAAAAGCCATCAGCTGCTGCCTGTCACCTTAGCATCTTTAATTACACTTTCCAAATGGCAAGACTTCTTAATCGTGATGACCGCTGATACCTCAGCACGCACAGCACCGCTCTGCTTTCCCGGACCTCTGCTTTCGAGAGGGCCGGTCCGACCTTCAAAGCTGGAACAGTTTAGGGCTCCTGCAGTTTCCGATCCAACTCGAGACGCAAGCTTAACACTTCGACCGCATCGTGCGCCATATATGGTACACGCGACACCTAACTTAACTGAGGCAAAGCAGTAACGTGTGAATACAAATTATTGAGTTTTCATGAAATTTGCGTTCTCGTATATGCTAGTTTAGATTAGAAAGAAAATTGATAGGACAACCAAATTTGTTAAACCAAAATCCTTCATTTTTACATTCGCAACCGAGATATTTGTCGACATGAAATTTTACTTGTGTGGAGAATTGCGGTTAGAGTGTTAATAATGAGTTGGTTTCTTTCTACGTGTGAACGACTCCTTCATCAGACGCACGGTGTCTCTAGAGATAATTATTGTTATTGCCTTATATTGGATGTACACGAACTGGAACCAGAATATACGGCATAACCATTGTCTATTCTCAGGTCTAACGAGTGTTTGTATGCAAATTAAGCTCTTTGTAATAATCCTGCTTTATTTTTAAACATCCATTGGAAAGCATTTCTGCACTTCAAGTTCAAGCTTTTTTGGGTACAGATTAGGCACGCTCCGATACATTTGAATTTCAGACTGCATCAATGCGATAGATTTGGAGGACGTCTGGAACGTTTGCGATGTCATTTGGAACACTTGAATCCATTTTATGCTCGCCCTTTTGACATCGTCGTCCAGTAAATTGGCCCTCTAATGCATTTAGCCTGCCTTGAGGAGCAAAGTGTCATGTAAAATAAATATCTTTTAACTGAAAAGTAATAAAGATAAAAATTATTCACAGCACTTTGGTTGGTCTTGAAATAGCTGAAGTCGCAGTCAATATAGTAAAATTCTTAATTATACGTTTCAAGCTCAAATTCACTCCCAGCTGTAAGGGCCACCATGTGCAAGGATGGTAGGAATATGAAGTTATAAGGACTATTTTGTAACACGATTGTTTTGTAGTGCAATCAATTCATTCTTTTACGACTGCAGGCAATGAGTAGAGGATGTTACAACAGCAAATTCTTAAAATATTGCATCGTTAAGGTTACATGGAGTACTTGAATATGAGTTCTTAGTTTATGTAGTTATTTTCAGACGCTAAATTAGCGAGGCGTAGAACGAGCAAATCAAAATTAATTGACAGGGACAGTCGAACGTTGAAATGAAGTACGAGTACAATTCATAAAACTCATTCACAAATCGTGATATCGAAAGTCAATACTTATGCACACGATACTGGCTCGACACACGCACTTCAATCGAGGCCTGCCATGCTGGAGTTCGTGGCAGCGCAGCAGTTTCATCGCGTCAAATGACGGAGTCGTCCTCTAAACTGCCCAAAAGTTAGAGCATGACCGACCAAATCTGGACGTTTGAGGCTAAGAAGAAAGCTTTACGGTCCGATGAGACATCGTATCCTTCCCTGCCGGTACAGCAGCTTGATCTTAACGTAATTAGCTTTTTACGAAGCGTGTTGAAAATCCATGTCTATCATTACTAAAGGGATGAACGAGATTTTTCAAGGTAGAAAAATTGGACTAAGTCCTGACGCTGCGCAAGTTTAATATGAGTTTATTTTGCTCTGGTTTGAAACTGTTTAACGAGTACTTCACAGCCAGAGGAGTGATCAAGGAATCAATACTTCGATCGCTAGTTGTCCGTTTTTTTTGCAAAAACTCTGCAGATTAAATTTACAATGAAGTTAACACTCGGTGAACACAAGTAACACTTACAATAAAGCATATTAATAAGTTTGAATAATAAATGTATTGATTAAATTAATCAGAATGCACCGTTTAATAGTTTACGTTTACTTAATTTCTATACAACACTTCAAGAAACACTTTCTCCAGCCAAGCTGTTATACACCGCAAACATTTACGAACTTGCCTTGATGGGAAAGGTAAAGGTTAGTCGCAACACCTGTGCTTCAAACTTAGAGCTCGAAAATTGCTGCACGCATTGCTTCAATTGTAGTATATATAGTGCCACTATACGCGTCAGGGCACGGTGCGCCATCGCTCTAACATTATACTGTGGAAGGCTATGCATCGTGTGCTGAAGAGAATAAGAAAGAAAAAGAAAAATAGTTTATTCCAAAGTTGGTCACATGCAAAGTATATACTTTTTGGTTTTTCAGTTAGTAAAATTACAGCCTTAAAATTAAAACATGAAGGTCTCGATAGAACTTCCAAATTGGGATGTGCACGATTACAATCTAAATATTGTTTAAGAGAGCGTTATCACTAGAATAGTCTTCATTCATTGTGCCGTACCTTCAGTCAATAGTACGGAGGGCTCTTCTTTTTTGCTCGACATTTCTGTAACCCTCGACCATTATACAGAAATCTGGCTGAAGCAGCCGATACAGGCCGACCTTCGATATATCGAGTGCTGGAAGGTAATCTTGGAAAGCATTCTTTCAAAATGTTCTCACGTCATAAGTTAAGTGATAATCGTGAGATAATGAAGGATGAAAAAAGTCGACATATCCTTCATCGGATAACTCGTCGTCTCAAACTTAGTTCAATGATGAAAAAACTTAACATCCATCAAGTTGTAAACAGAAGTACAATCTGGTTTGGACGTCCTCCCACACCTTTAAAGGCAGGATTGTGATGTCAATATTCCAGTCTGTTATTATTTGGGGTGCTGGCGCATCCACAGGAAGATCTTTCTTAGTTTTTGAATTCTCAAAGTCAAACTGAGCTTCCAGCGGTACATTTATAAAATTTTGGAAACATGATTTCTTCGTAGGGTTTGAGAACATTTTCAGAATTCACCATGGAGCCTCCAACGGGGCTCATCACCCTCACAAGGCTTCAAATTGGCTCAAGTCTGGACCTGGAGAAATATCCCATCGTTCATGTACGCAAGGATAAATGGCCTGGAAGAAGCCCCGACCTCGGTTTTCGGAATTTTTCCCGCTGGAATAGTTGAAAATAAAAGTGTCAGCTTCCTCTCACACTTCTCTCGATTCTCTATACGCGTGTTTTTGCTCGAATTTCTTTCAGAAATCTCCCTCTAAAACGGGATTTTTTAGGCAGAAATTCAAATCGTCGACATTGGCTTGCGGTGATGCATTTCCACCATGACCCAGACCTTGAAGTTCATGGGATTTCAATCGACGGAAGGATGGAGGTACATTTCCTCATTCCAGAACTTGGAAATACTAGCTTGACGCCACACCTGAAATTTTTTACGGCATGTATGAACGCGCTGTTTTGTAGAGAAGTAAAATCATCTCTCTCCACGAAGGGCAGAAACTAAAATTTCATCTGCGCATCAATTTGAATTCACTTCTAACCCTCATTAACGAATATAAGGCCAGACTTTCATATTGTGCAGACAGTCTGTAAAAGTATGACTGTCCACAGAGGTCAATGTGTGGACTCGTTTCTATTTTTACAGCTCAGCGAGCTGCTGGCGCTTCTTCAGCTGGAACGGGCAAGTGAGAGATCAGTTTTGACAACAGCTCGCTTTGATATTTCGCTGATGTCCGTCAGTTTGGCCAGTTTCTTCATAGATCGCTTTAGATTTCTCCTCACCCACCCGCTCGCTCACCGCCTTCCTAACTTGTAGGTGCGGGCTTCCACTCCTGGGATAATCTCTGTCGGTGTCAAGCTCATTGAATCCATCCAGTCTCGTAAGTTTGGTTTCGTTGATTTGATTTCGCCCCAGTTACCTGCTGAACGGTACTGGAGTGCGACATTACCGCTCAACGAAGCTTAGAAATAGTTTGGCATGTACTTCTTTCCTTTTATTATGTGAACAACTGTAATTAAAAACATGTTGGAAATGAACAGTTATATGTACATATAGTAATGAGAAAATAAAAATCGAGTTTCACTAACGTTGATTTTTAGTTAAAAAGAGTTCGAGGACTCCCACGTCACCCTGCATTCGAGTAACGAACTTTAGCTCAGTCAATTCAAACGCTGAATTCTCCCTCGACGATGCACTGCCGTAACATAATTTGTTCCATTGACTACTAGGTGACTATCAGATGGTCTGCAAAACGTGTTCCCGCACTTCGTGGGTCAAAATTAGACAAGCAAGACTTTACTGATTCTCGAACAGCTTAGCCCACTTAATTAAAATATTCGGTGATGAGCAGGTTACTAAGTGTACTGCATGAATAAGGGGTTCAAGTGGAGTTTGGTTTTGTACTGAATTAACAGAAAATATGTATAGCAAACAAATACGTAGTAAAGTTGAAATTGAAAGTTCAATTTATATGATGAGGAAAAAATTGTGAATCAAAGCTGTCAGATTCAAACAATTTTTAGGTCTATTGATAAATCGGTCTCGGACACGTGATCTAGCCGGATTTGTATTCGGCAAGTGAAATTTTTAAATTGCTTCTCATTACCCATTAGGAGCTTGAAAACCCGACGCTAGATTCCCGAGAATTAGAACAGTCAGAGATGGGAGTTCAATTTCGCGAGACTCTTTAATCCTTGTTCATACTGAATCAGAATTCTGATGGGGACGGGTCACGCAGGTGCAGGCAGGGCGGGGCAGACATGCAAGAGAGTAGAAAAATCTGCACCAGTCGACTGGGGGGCAAAGAGTCATGCCTAGAGGTCATGAGTTCAAACGCGTAATGAGGTGGGGGAATACAGATGTAGGGAGACAATTCTACCTGGCTGGCTTAATTGCGTTGTTTTAAAGGCAAGTTGGGCGGCGAAAGCCGCTCCTAAAGCATCCTTAACGGTTTGGTATATACCATTAATTGACTCCTCACCGCCTGACAGAGTGCAGGGAGAGATCCTCTAATGGGTAGCAGCTGCAGCGATAGTTAACAACATCACAGTCACACTCGTCAATGATTTCCTAAATCAAAAAAGGTAAATGAACCTTAATACTTTACAGTTCTGGAGCTATTCTGATTAGGAGGCGCAGTGCTATGTTTTGAAGTAAAGATTCCATTTAACAGGATTGAGCTTGCTTTCAAAATATTTCATGTTCATTTGATTTTGAGAGAAGGTTTTGAAATTATTCGACTAGGATTAAACGACAAAAACTGAAAAATTTCCGTCAACTATAAAGTAAATAGCTAAAAATTCCCATTAGAACTCCGAGTGACGTTAATTTTAAGATAACTTCTTTTTACTAATAGTACTCGGTTTTGTTAAATGTCAGCCATTAGATAAAGACTCGTACCTTGCGCGCGTTGTCGACCTACCCTCCTGTCGATCAGCTCTCTCTTGCCTGCTATAAAATGTGTGCCAATATACCGACACAACAAATCGCTCAATGGCATCGTGATCCTATCAGGACGGGATTTATTAAGAATTCATATTCAAATGAGTACTATATCTTTTTGGCCCGAGGCACCGTGTGACTCACTGTATGTTGTTACCTCTGCACCCACTACTCGTGCATGCCTGCGTACTCTTCCGGCTCCTAAGCGTGAAAAAATTTGGATATTTATTGAGTTTGTAAGAAACATTGTTCAATCCGAGTCATATCATGCAAGGAAAATACACAAAGTTACTATTATTGGCTAATGCCATGTTTTTCAGTAATACATGAAAATTATCGCATACATACAATTTCGAGAAGAATCGGATTCCCCCATTCCAATTGGGTTCAAATTTACATGAGACTATTTATCTGTCTGACTACAATGAGCCTTGTACTCTATTTTTGGCACATGTTGCTAAAAATGACACACAATTCTTGCCGTGTGAGATGCTGGATCGTCACTTAGCTTTTATCGCTGAAGCAATAACAAATATTCGTACTGAATTCGTACTGAATTCAATAACAAATTCGTACTGAATTCAGTACAAAATCCTCGCTGATGTCGGTAGCATTGTATAAGTAAAGTACTCTTTACATGAAATTGTGTCAATAAAACTACATTGGGTAATGAGATCAAGTGAATTTATCCTAAACATTTGTTAATGTATCAGTGCTACCGACATCAGTGAGGGAGCGTTACTTTAGGCCAACCCTTTGTAATATCATTCATTTAATAAGTTTGAGGCCTTCCTCTAAAGAGTGTACTCTATGGTCGATCTCTTGCTTAAATTCTGCAGGTTCACGTATGGAAAGTTGAATTTTTTAGCACGTCTTCTGGGTGTGAATTTTCGCAAAGACGTGTCACATTTTTTTAGGCTTAAACGCCCACTCGTGACCACGAAGAATTAGTAATGCCATTCTATTTTTAATTCAACCGTTCATATTACTGAATCTTTGTACCATTAGCATTTGAAATTTGCAGCTGTTCATTAATGAAACAGATACTGAACAATAGTTCAACGTGTCTGTAGCTTGAGGGAAGATTCTCAAAACATAATTTTAGACTGCAAATAATTTTTTCTAATTCATTATCATTTGAGTATTTTATAGCTTAAATGTGTTTTGATAGTTTGTTTCCCAATCGAGAGCCTAAAGGAAGCCGTCAGTAGCTTTATAAATATTAAGTACTTTCAAAGAGTACAATCTTCTTCTTAGTTCAAATAACATTATTCGTTAAATCTAATATCCAAAAAATGCTTCCAGCGTCGTACTGTATGACTTTTGTATAATTTGATACATGTTGCTACAACACATTTGACACATGTTGTATTATTTAGATTGATGTTTTTCAATAATTTAAAACATGACTATTCATGTTTCTAACCTTCCATTTATGGAAAATAAGCAAACACGAAAATTTACTTGGTTCCAAATTTTATTTTTTAGTTATTTTTTGGTGTGAGTTAGCTACATTTCCACCAATGTTCTCAAATCTCCGACCCTAAAGTGACGCTAGATTTTTCTCTCCAACTTGAATTGGCCCGACGCTAATGAAATGAAGCAACGTAACCGAATTAATAACCCTACAATAGAACCGAGGAGTCCAGCATAATAGCCCCGGACCCCAGCTCGCACTGTGATCGTGCGAGAAGCGAGAAGCCGGCAGTTGTCCATGTGTCCACCATGCTAAAAAACTTCATAAAAACAAGTGAAATATTTGATGCTGAAGGGCTCTGTCCAGGGGGCAAATTGTTCAATGCCCGCACCATCTCCCCTAACTGCCGTCGGCCGCAGCTGCCCTGCCCGCAGCCAGGCCCGGACCTGAGATGGCGCTTTCTTGGGTCGCTAATTCGAACCGAGCGGTTGCCCAACTGTTGTCTTACGGTGCTGGGTGCCGTAATTTTGAGGCATCTGTTGTGATGTGTTCAGAAAAAACGAGTGAAACAACTTTCCAACACTCACAGGAGTAAAGTACTTTGTAAAAATTTATTTTTGGGGCTGCTAAAATAATTTAAAATATTACTGAACACTAAAAAATAACGCGTGTCGTGTGTACTCCAGTGTCCATTGAGGAAGTTTTCAATCCTCTATCAACAAGGAGCATTTTTCTTTGCAGAGTCAAGCTGCATATTAACATTCGCGAACCCAAGGCAACCGCTAAAATTTATTGCATTTTTTGATCTCTCATTTGAAGAACCCTGTAAATGTGACTCAAACCGAGGATTGAATCACGGAATCCAAGTGATATTTATAATTTATATTTATACTTTTGATGTTGCGTTGATGGTCAAAGTTGTTTGAGCAGTTCACCAAGGGCAGTCGATTGTGGGATAATTTTTACGTCTTCGGATTTTCCGATGACCGAAACTGTGGAACTTTTTGTCAAATCCTACACTTATATTTCTTGAAAAAGTATTTTGGGACTCATTATATGTGCTGAATGAAAACTCTAAAAAGGTAAGTCTCATTTAAACTGATATTCTTCTCGGTTTGCTACAGTAATTATATAACTAATTAGAGTAAATTTTCGCTCAAAATAGAGGCCTGTTTTGAGCATAAATATTCGATGAAGATTTGTTCAGTTCTATTCATAAGTTCAGAGGCATTCAGATCGTCATACGCCGGCATAGACTGGGAGACGATTTGATTAGCAGTAGAAATTTAGCCGTTATTGAATCACGACAAAATTGCTATGTCCATCAATGCTGTACGTCAATGGTCTAGAAAGAAAACTATAATTCATAATATATAAACTATATAAACTGTAATCATAGTTTAAAATTTCTCGTGCAATAGTCGATATCCTCGAACGCCGTAACATCATATATTATTTGAATTGATGGCTCCAAACATCGTTGCATGATCATCGAAGGTTTTCTAGTGCCTTTTTGGAGATAAAAACTCGTAAGTTTACTGCACCACAGATTTTATCGAAGAGAAGAAGTATTTCTTGAAAGTCCCCTTCTTAATCACGCCCCTCTAACGTGATTCCATGCCATTAGTATGATACAGTTTTTTCCATGGAGACTGTTACATCCATCGAAAATGAACAGTTCTGCGAAGCGTTCTGCAGCAAAATCTCCAATGACCTCCGCGCTCCGCCGCTGCCCAGGAAGAAATCCGAGGGGGCCAAAAGAATGACGTAAGAAATTATGTCACGGAAGTGTCTCAAGAAAAAAATACGAGAGAAAAGTAGGAAATAACTTTTCTAGCTTATACGTACATTAATTGTTCTAGTCGTGAGCCTGTCAAAACCATCGGACGATTGTTTGAGAACATTCGCTGAAAACAATTATGAAATTTGAATAATTAATATATACAAGAATTAGATAATTTTTATTTTATTCATAGCTGATCCTGGGAAAACACGAATGTTTAGTACAAACTAATACGGATTTTAAGTTAGCAAATATTACTCGATACATTTTTTAACATATCAAAGATTTTTAAATCACAGTAACTAATTCTAGTACACTGCATGACTCATGCACAGTAAAGAAATATGGCTCAGGCAGAAAGTGAACATTTCGTAAGCGCACGTTTTGTAACACTGCGTCTAGTAATCCGATCTTAGCCCCCTCTTTATTAAATTCATTTACATCTGAAAAGAAATTGCTGATGTAAATTGTACCATCAGTTGAATGAGTTCACTTGAAAATTGAGTAACTTCGTTATCTTCTCATGAAACACTGATGGCATAACAGAAGACGTGCGCACTCTCGATATTGGGGCTGTGAAAGAACTATGAGCAATACAACGGCCCTTACAGAAGTAGAGACTGATAATATGCATTCTATCCCGCTGTTATGGATACTTAATTACAACCCGAGACCTCTAGACTCAACACTAATGTACCACAATATTTTCCTTGTATATTTTAAGGCGTTGTGACAAAAATGGTTAACAATATTTTTTAATGGGTGTGTGTTCTTATTTTATCATAAGCTGCGTTTTCTTACTTTCGGCCAATTTTTGCGCAAGATTCACTTTCGAAGGTGGTATTTCTCTGCCATTTTTCAAGGAATTAAAGGCTCGCGTCGATACAGTTGACAAGAGAAGTACTTCAGTCTACAGTGTAAAATGAGTTTGGACAACAATAAACCAGAGCAGTAATTCAATTTCCAGTCCCAATAGCTGCAAAAGCACACAGAACAATTCCAAACCGTCGTGTAAATAATGCATACCAGGTAATCTTGGGAGCGAAAAAGTCACCGGAGCTCCTCACCTCCAAGGGCGGGTTCCAGCTGCCCGGAGTTCCAGGGCTTGATGAGGTCGCCCGAGGGCGAGCGGCGGGGGCTGCAGGCTGAGACAGACTCGCCCAATTTAGGTGGCTGGCCAAAGGTCAGCTAACCATAGGGCACCTCGTGTCCTCAGGCACGATACTCTAATGCTCCTGAGATCTTACGCCACGCAGCTCTGGATAAGATCTTTGACTAGCATTGGGAGGAGGGTGCTATACCGGCCGCTGTGGAGGGGACTGGTGGGGTGAGCCGCCTCGCGTGTCCGACCGCGATAGCAATGTTCATTAATATCAGGCTGCGTTCCAGGTAAGAATCTGCTCTTTATGATTTGGCTGTTATTTCCGATCGCGTTATCTAACGCAACATGGCTTCAAATTGCCTCACCGGATTCCAAGCTTCAATGTTGAACTCGTAGACCCCACTGCAAACTTTGTAGAGGAATTTCTCTGAACTTTTTTCAGAACTTTCGCTAGCTGTAAAAAAGTTATTGATTAAAAAGTGTTTGCTTGGATATCATGAGAGCTATAAAAAAGATTTCTGCGCCTCAAAGTGATCAATCTTTGTTATTGTAGACAAGGAATTACTTTTCGTTCACTGACTGTTTTCAGCCATTTACTTTCAGATGAAGCAATGAGCAGCCAAGTGTGTCCGTAAAAATGAACTACTGTAATGTTTCAACACGAATTGCTCTCTCATCTTAATGGCCTGGAACATCAGTGTCGCAGCTATATTTTTAGGACCGTAAAAGTGAATGATCCCGCTGAACTTGACGATAATTGCGATAAAAAGTGATCCATTTGAGGCAGGAACTCATCCGGGATCGCCATGGATGACTAGAGGGACGAAAACGAGGGGTCGCCGCTGCTAGAACGACGGCGGTGCTCGGTGAGACGCCTCAGCCTAAAGAAATGGTAGTCTTCTTAATAAAGAGACTTTAAAGTTCCACTTCACTAAGGAAATACACTATGACGTCATAGTTGTAATCATTGTCACTTATACTTGAACGTTACAGTATATAATGTAAAATTTCAGGCCTACGAAGGAGAAAACAACGGCATTCGTAATAATTTTATCCTACCAAGTTGTCGAGAGACAGTGAGTGTCGACAAGGCCGTTCCTGAATTTTTGTCTTCTTGTATTGTCTTTAACCAGCACTGACTATCATTAAGAGTTAACACATAAAGGTAAAATTTCATGTGCTACTTTCAAAAAGGGATTCAATTTGTGTGAACTGTTCAATCGTTCTCCCTTAAGACGACTTACAAACACACCTGACGAATTAAGAACAGAACTATGAGTAAAGAAATAAAGCTGCACAGAATAACGAGCTCAAGTTCATCGGATAAAACAAACCTTAAAGAAAAAATTTACCTCTCATGTCCATTGTTCGCAATCGATTTTTTCAAATCAACTCCAAAAAAATAGACCGTAAAGCTTACGTAAATCTCTACTGAAATAGAGAATTGTACATCAAGCTGACTTCTGAAGCTTTTTCTCTTAGTTTGTCTCAAACTACATGTAAATGCAGACATTTACTGAAGAAAACGAAAAATTGGTTGAAATGTTCCTCCATACATGTGTATGTAGAAATATACATTTGGGTGAGGAATATTTCGTATGTGAAATTAACCGAAAAATCTTTCCCATTTATCTAAAATAATATAAAGGGTATGGGCTGATCTTAAAATTAACTTCACAGGGTATTGCACTCTCAGCAATGAGGTGTTGAGCGCTCATTCTACAGGGAGGGTCTGCAGCAATGCGCCTACTCTCACCTGAATGCTGGGCTAGCTTTGGCTTGGGCATTAGGAGTAATAAGAAGTCCCTTTATTTATTCCAACACGTTTTACCGATAGGTTTTCAGTGCATTACAATTACTGACGCATGAGGGATGTGAGGTTTAAACTTCCATTTCCAAGGGAAGCACTCCGTGGTTACGGGAAAATTAGTGCCTGAGCCGGGAGTCGAACCCTTATTTCTCAACTGAGAAGCTATCACGCAAACAAGTGCGCCATGGAGCCCACTAGAGAAGGCGCAGCTCTCAAAACTCCCCAAAACCGCAAGCTGATGCAGCGGAGAAACGACGCCACCAGCTACTCGGCAATTTCCAGCGCAGCTTCGTAAGATCATCTCTGAACTATTTCCATAGTCGTCTTGGAATCTGGTTCAGGTTTGTTTAGTAGATTTCTAAAGCATCTGCTGAAAATACATTGACTGAGGAGGAATGCTGGGAGGCTCGGAAAGCAGAACATCGCAGGCTTTGAAAGATATAATGATTATTCGTGCATGTGACGACTTAGTTATGTGAGAAATGGTCGAAAAAAAATTCCAAAGAATTCAATAAGAATCTGTTTTAATAATTTACCAGCAAATATTTATTTTACGATCAAATGGGAGATAATTCGGAAATACCCCTTTTACTTCGTAAAAAGTGTATGATCATAAATCCTGTTGCTAAACATGTAAGCACGTATCGCATTTTGAACTACAGGGTAGTCTAACTTCGTAGACATCTTGGGGCACTTCAAAACTCATTGGTTACGTGGAGAGCCATAAATATATAAAATTATAATATTGTCTCATGAAATAAAGTATTTGATAAACTAAGACCTACGCGAGACCTGTGATAAAACATTGTCATTCAGGTCCCAGATATTGTTATTTCACAAGGAGACGCAGAAAGTCTCTGCAGTTTTCGTGTAGAAAATAGGTTTGAACTACAAGCGGCACCGGCTCCAGACGATCAACATTAGCGCCAGATTGTTACCTAGGGTCGGCATTTGGACCACCCTGATATTCAATACATAAGAAATTAATTTTATTTTGAGCTATAGTTATTTTTCTAAAACTATTTGTAGCATCAAAATGTTAGTGCTGTTGACTTAATGAAGAAAATTTATGGCATTTTTCCTGTAATTTCGTAATTATGAAGAGAAACGAAACTACTGTATGTTTTGTGATTTGCTAGGAAATACTATTTGAGGGTTGTCGAGCCTGTATATATCCTTGTAGTCAAGTAAATACTTCTGTTCCAATGTACAGAATATCTTTTGCAAATTTCAGGTGATATGCTAGTTTTACAAAATTTCTACGCGTCGCTTTAAACTTTAGAAGCGGTGGGCAAGGTATATGTAAAATATGTTATACCGCACTCCGGGAGGAGGGATCAAGTTGTTCATCAGTGACGTTCTCCACCAAATTTTCATTAGAACAGGAGTACTATCAATTTATGATACGTGTATATTTCTAACAGAATCAAAGACTTATGCGCACTCCTCTTGCCGAATTTTAAAAGTTGATAATAAAAATCTATCAACTGGACCATCTCGACATTTGTGCGACAGCTTCAGTTCAGCAAAGCAAAGTTGAACTCCTTGGTGAATTAGACTCTAAGAGCAATACTGATCACATTAAGGTATAGAAAGAGAAAAATTACGCTGTGGCTCGTAACCCGTTGCTTGTGAAACTGTGAATATAAAATGAAAGGGTAAAATCTGAGTCATTTTGGAATATTGATCAAGAAATTAACAAAAGTTAACCAATATCATGTATACTGGATTTGTGTTGTGATAGATAGAACTAGCTTAAACATTGGTGCGGTAACACAAATAACTTGATCACCTTTATAACCTAAATTGGATTCTAAATAAAACAAAATTCTTACGGCATGTGTAAATTGCACCCATGTTAAAATACTGAGAGCGGCTCGACTTGCCACGGGCAGACTAGCAGCTCGAATTTTTTCGAGTCGTCAATGGCGTTTTTAAATTTTGCAGCTCAACTACTCATATTGTATAATAAGAGGACAATGCTTAGGCAAAAACTGAACTTTGAGGAGTATCATTTATTCCTCAAGAGGGATCGAGGAAGAGATGTAGTAACAAGTGGTTTTTCCCAATACTTAATTTTCTTCACAATTAAAACTAAATTGTCATATGCAAACAGAGTGCTGAACTTCGTATACCCTGACGTTCCTCCGTATTGTAGGAGGGCAGCCGGTGTAAGCGAAGAAAATGCATTTTAAGAAAGGTGGAGCATCTCAATTTTGCTTCTTCTGATGTCTACCTACTGTAGTAATTTTCCATGAGCATTAACACGATTGGGTTTTTAGCAATGGGATCACTTATATACATAGAGCTATAGCGCAGCCAGTCTCAAGCCCGTGTTTGAGCTTCGTGCCTGTCAACATGCGTGTCCGCATTACCACTGGACCACCAGGTGAAGTAAAATACTGTACAGTAAAATAAGGGCCAGCTGAACATGAAATTGAGTGGTATAGAGAAGGCGCAGTGCAGGATCTTGTGCGCGTAGAGGACAAGGAAATGTGATCGATTCGCTGTGCAAAGGAAAGGGTCAGGCAGTTACTGGCTTATGTACACTATCAGTTTGTGGATTGTATGGAATACGGGATGAGGTGATCGAGAGGAGCAAAGAGTATGAGTGGGGTGAAGTGAGGAGGCGGTGGGGAGGCAGACGGAGCCCCAAGCAGGCCGGTGCTCGCTACGCTTCAGTAAGTCAGCAGATAATCGTTGTCAGCCTCCAGGCCTACTCTGCCGCCTGCCCAAAACCACCGACAGTCGCAAAAACGGAGCCTACGGCGTGAAAATTTAAGTTTATGATGGAGCATCGGGCACGCGACCTGAGTGTGGTAGCCGGGCTGCCGTTGGCAGGATCAGCTCTCGGTGGGAGGGGGGTGCTGGAGACCTCAGGGCAGAGCACGTTGTACTTGGAGTGCTGTGTTCGATTCTGTGATGCGTGTGACATCAGGGGAATGTTTCAGGCGAGCTCTCCTGTACGTTTCTCTTATGTTACACTGACTGTTCCTTACAGTGCAGAGCACTATGAGTTAGCAATGAAATGTAGTGTTGATGAAATTAAAGCGTCGTAAAGTGCAGGGATTTATGGAACTGAGTACGGGTGTGGGCCAGTAACTACGGCCAGTAAAGTTTCCTAAGGCTCAGTAGGTTCCAGTAACTACGGCCAGTAAAGTTTCCTACAGCTCAATAGCTTCCAGTAACTACGTACGTGAGATCAAAGGCAGTAAACGTTCAGTTGGAGACACGCGCACAGGTACAGATGCAGGAACCACTGCAGAATATTCTTAGAGGATTTACTGCAAAATATTCTTAGTTTTTATTTTCGCATGGCTATTAATTAAAGATGACTTTGTTACTTAATTCTCTGATAGCAGGAGTATCGTGAAGTATTAAAAATTTGAAGGTATAGAAGCTAAAGTCTAGTAACTAAAGGAACAAGAACCCAACTTGAGCGCTGTGATGGTCGCGTGCTGCTTAATTAAAAATGACTATTATATACCTTAGTACTGGAAGGTTTGTTGAAGTCTTATGAATGAGTCTTTGGAATTGACATTATTTTATGCATGGAACTGAAGTATGACTTTCATACACGATTCCAGAAACAGTCAGGCTTGTTGTACATTAATGTGCATTGACTGCAAATTACAGCATCTCCAACATGCAACGCTAAAAGTAAGGACCATGAGCACCAACTTCCCGCTCAGACCAGACGAAGATAATTTGCCCGTCAACCTGACTAATTTTGGTTCTCTATTTAAAAAAACGAACGAACCTTCGTCAATCATTTGAAAGCCACGATTGTCTTTGGTGCGTGAATTCATTGGTATGACGAAATTGTACTGAGAAAAGAACTTTGGGAAATTTTAGAAGTATTTCGGAATGCAATTTATTTATTTCATTTACGAATGTGATTTGTTTATTTCTAATATCCAAAATATGGTTGTTAAAGTATAAAGTTATTGTTCATAATGATATGGAGAATCGTGCATCGTAGACATTACTGGATCGACGTGAGCGGTTTTGGGTAGTCAGTCAAAGGTGCGAACAAAAATAGGATTCCGGGATCAATTTATTTGCTGCCAGGACGTGAGCTCGAACAAAACAAAATTATCAGCTCCGTACATTGACGCTCTAAATAATGTATGATTCCGCAACGAAGGAACGATTCCGTAACGAAGACTATTGTTTTGGACTATAAAACAATATTTTTCATCCGTGAAATAAATAAAATCAGAAAATTTCTGTCATTTTACAGCTGATGCGAACCTTTATTAATTCCAACACGTTGTACCGTTGGGTTTTCAACGAATTTTCAAAGGTGTGCTGAGCGAGCGAGTGCTTTGAATAAATTACGTTTTGAGCAGGTCATTACTTTCAACTTAATGTTGGGATGTCTGTCTACTTATAATTAATAAGCATTTTTCCGCAGGCAAGGAACAAAATTTGTAAGCAAAATGAGGAATAACTGTTTTAAAATGTATCAATTTGAATTTGAGATATGAGCACTCAAAATTTTTACGTCACGGTGCTTATTTGATCTGGATTTCGTGGTTTTGGTTCTGAAAAATTCAATATCACCTTTAGTTTGCATCATTAACCCAGGCAGTCTACTGAAAAGCTAGCAGTCATTGGTACAAACGATCATAGTACATAGTATACGTGTGATGAAGAACGCACATCCTGTGATGACAACAGTTATAAATCATCAAAAACTGAGAGCGGTCTCAATTCGTTGAAACTTAATTTTGTCTTTGAGTGAATTTCGTACTTTGTATTTTCTATCTCGCGAGCCCTCGCACATTTGCTGCAGCTGGTGGTCTATCTCGCTGCCGCTACTCTATCACAAGGTGCGCCTCAAGATTGTTCGAGCTGAATAAATCACTGGGTCCACTTTTATGGAACACATCATCATGAAGCCCATTCACACACGCCCTCCAGCCATGGCTTATTCCCTATTATAATACACAGGTTACATGCTGAGTCGTTGTGTATCTTGCGCATTTTAGTACAACTTCCACTCATATCTCGGACTTTACCGCGGCTTAAGACGTGAGAAGGAAATCATTCCCGCTAGAATAAACTCAATATGGTAGCTGTTGTTACTCTGTCCCTTATTAAAACACAGGAATGACTGTACTGAGCATGAGCAAGTCATGGTATGGACGTAGGCGGCCCTGGGACAGACAGCATGAACTGATGGCCCTCGAATGGCCTCATCAGCTGACGATACATTTGCGTACGCAAGTGCGTGAATTTAATGAAACCTAAATTTTTTCGTGGGTGCTCGCAGGATTGCTGGAGGATTAGATAACTTTTCAGTTTCTGGTAGGATTTGACATGGCTCGCAAATTTATTCATCTGCTTGTGAAGCTGCGCTGAATGGTTGCACATCACCGACTCGGCGGGACGGCTCTTCACGCTGCTTAATACAGTCCCCTTCGGGACAAACAACTCTGGCCACGAGAGCTAAAGGCAAGTGGCTGTTGTGACAATACTTGGGCGGTGATTGGCTCTATCCATATTCATAGCAACAGCAGCTCACCTAAAATTGACATATCGGTGACACCCCAGTGATTAGAGTGGAGGACCTCAGCGAACGTACAGCGTCCGCAACACCGCATCGCCGCAGGACCAGTTACGTGACATGGCGAAACTGTTACTCAGGTCCGACGCGACAACCGATCCTTGCGTGGCTCGTTGCAGGATCATAGGGAAATGAAGACAGACTAGCACGGTCCCACCGTGGAGGTACGCTCTGTAAACAGCTCAAAAACAGGGCATGCTGAAGCAAGACCCGCGGGCTGAGGTGCATAACCTTAACCCCGCAGGTCTGTTTGCTAGCTCAACCCTGGCGGGGCACCGCACGCCCTGTCGTCCAGGCTCGCTATAAGGGACCTGTTGTCACTCCACTCGTTTGCCTTTCCTGAATTTTCTTCGCATTGACTCTAATTTTAATAAGGGCGATCTCCGAAAAAAACTTTGAGCGCTCTTGGGCAGAACTTTATGCATAATGAGGGTATTCGCAGGTGTTTATTTACAGCATAAGTGTTTTTTTTAAACGAGTCGTAGGCTATGATGACCATGAATTGAGATGCAACTTGCGTCCAAATTCTCTTCTGGAAGATCATTGAGGAAATGTAACACAAATCATACAATTAAGTAAAATATGACCCTTGAAATCAGAGAACTATACGTAGAAATATTTTTTTTTACGCTACTTAGAAATAATTAGTTAATTCCATTGTTTGTATCTCCACGTTATATGGAAGGTTAGCCGCTGTAAATAATGCATTAGATGTGTTTGTTGTTAAGCGCGTGTGTTGCATGTATTTAAGGTTAAAAAGTATGTGTGTTTAGAAAAGTGAAATGCACGTTTGTATAACGATATTTAATTCGGATAGAACTACAAGACTGCTACTTCAGTAAAAAACAAATTATGTTTTTCATGAGTTGAAAAGAATAGAATCACAGCTGAAGAAAAATGTTAGAAATGCACGTGTGTCTCTCGAGCGTCATATCCAAAACCCTTGAAACCAGATATTTATCGTCTATGTAACAGAAAAACTCTGTCAATGGCGTGTCGCCCTAAGAACGGCTGCGTTCAAGTAGTAACAGAGCTTCAGTCTCGCGAAGTCAATGCTGAGTTTCTGCCCACGCCCCACAACGTTTGTTCTTTCACAAAACATGGTATCTGTGGGAGGCTGACGACAGACCTAAGCATTAGTATTAGCAGTAGTAAGGATAGCAGCGCTTCAGTAACTCTGATTATCTCGCACCGAAAGAGTACGGACCATTTAGTATGGACTTAAGAGAACGGGGAATCTATGCACAAGGTGCGTTCCCACATAAGATCCTCTGCAAATAGAAACAGCACGTTAAGAAGGGAGAGGAAGAGAAGATAAAGAATTATCAGCTAAGAAGGCATGAAAACAGATAGAAGCAAAGTGGACACGAAAGATAGAAGTCCCGAAGGGTTATGCACATCTGAGGTAACCCCTCAGCTGGTAACAGTGCTCCTCTGGGGGTGCTAATCCCCATAGCATAAGATAGACAAAACTAACTAATCTAACCCTATTGCCTATGGCCTCTCCCATGTACCCTGAGGGGCGACATACCTGAAAGACTCTTTTCGAACGAATATAACATAGTTGACTGCTTACTGATATATGACGGAATTGGCTTCGCATACTAGTGCAATGCCACTGTGTTGTACTTCTTATCGACGGAATTATTGTGAACTTTAATAGTATTAGTGAAGCATCTTTAGGTTTGAGCTGCCTGTGTATATTCTAGGATCTCAGCTTTCAAATTCACGAAGTTAACTTTAATCTCGGCACAGCACACTACACATTTTTGAAAATAGGTTCCTTTAAATCTACGTTAAATCTGCAATAGGCTTCTATAGGACTGCATTTTCACAGAACCATGGCTGGAATCTCGTCGCTGGGCAAACTGACTCAGCAGCTCGCTTACTCCCGTAAAGTGAGATACATTCGTTTTACTCTATCCTCTGATATTACACCTCTTTCGCGCTCAAAATAGATATCGCTGTTAGTTCCACCCGATCTAGAGATAGACTTGCAGAGAGTTGTTGTTCTCGAGAACCGCCAAGAGCTCCGTGACCCTGGTTGAGTGTTGACCTGCTAACGAGCTCGGGGCCGTCACGCCGGTCACACAACCGTGACCAGAGGTTGGCACAGGTCGTGTCGCTACGTCCTGCAGCACTGTCACTTAATTGGGCCAATGATGACCTCCCTCTCTACTGCCATGGAACACACGACGCTGCCTGTCTCATGTCGTCGCCGCTTCCAGGTTCCAGCGCGAGCTGCGCCGCACGTGACTGCTGCAGCACCGCGCGAACCGTCGCTGCAGCTGATCCTCTCGTCCGCCTGCCCACAAGCTGCAGCTGCGATTTCTGTCACCTAAGATTTATTGCATCTGAATGCAGGCGCATGAATGAAATTTCTTCTATTGAATAAAGGTTATTTCCGCTCGTAAGTCGTAAATTTTCGTCATTGTCAAGCTCTTATGGGTTCAACTCCAGGCAGAAAGCCACTTTAAACTCGGGTGCAGGTGTATTCCAAGGACTTCTTGATAATTGGCGGGGAAAAAATCTGAAAGATGCATGATCACAGGCTTAATGATTGTCTTTGACAGTTCTTATACGTATGCAAGGATGATCATTGATTAGGAATTTAGTTAAGGGAGCAATTTTATTGCGAAAATCTGCGTCAGAAAGTTGATTTTGGATTAAAAGTCCACAGATGCTGGACGAATGCAAAAATGACAGCCTTGCCTGAATACGGAAAGCCACGGGAATGTCGCTGACTTTCCCGCACGCTCGCACCCACGCTCTACTCAAAGTCAAGGGGAAATGAGTTTTTTTCATGGCTTACAGGAATGAAAGCTACTTGATTCAACTTAACGTAACGTTCACTTATATTTTCAACTTCTTGTAGCTTCATAAGAACTCTGTATAGGTTTAACGTCTAGATTCTAAATCTTTGCTGTAAAGTAGTAAGGCCTACAGTCAGCAAGAAAATGAAGGTACCACCGAACAGGCGAACCAAAAATGTGATCATTTTCCATGACTCGATTTTAAAATTAATCAAAGTATGAAAAATTCCCGAATGATGCTACCTGCGTACGGCGTGCAGCACGCTCAAAAAGAACAAAAAAAGAAGTTCAACCTCTAGCGCTCCGAAGCACAAATTCAATGTAACAAAATGAAGGCCCCTTAGTTTCAGAAATGAACTCCTGTGGGACGAATCCTGCGCGTGGACGAAGCGGAGCGTTGCCGAATAAGTGCGTCAAAATTGCTGTTGATACTCAAGAGTTTCTTTTGAGTGCAGCATTCTTTCAGCAAGTAACTATTTATTGAGGAACATTTAGACTGAGCATTAAAGAATACTGGAGAATAAAAAATATATCTGGACAGCAGACTTCGATATTAAATGTATGTAATTTTCCGCGTTCAATCGATGAAAGGTGTTTCAGAGGTGCCAAGACCAACAAATGCTTGCATTCCAGCACGAGAAATACTTACGGAAGTTCAGTATTGCAATTGGCCGGCCAAATTCTATTCCTAGATATCAAAATCGCTTTGCCTCAAACTCCAGACCTTCATTTGAAAAATTATTGAAAAATTACGAAGGTCTTTGCTGCTGCTCAAGGGAGTTGCGCCTGACTTGACGAGCTTCTAAGCTTGCACTGCTCTAGTAAAAATAGGATATTTCGTTTATATATGATTTAGTCCCAATTTCATAATAGGTAATTTTATAGGAGATACATTTTATTTTTAAACTTGCTGGAAAACCAATGTGCAGTCTTTGCCTATGAAGCCTATGGTGTGAATTACAAATTGATAGAATGAAGGCAGTGTGAAGTTACACTGCTGTGTCGGATCGATAAAATCTCCAGGAAAACCAGATAGTTATAATTACTGAATCTTGCCTTTATACTCGTCACAACAGCAAAGCCTAAGCAGCTACATATATGCAGCACTGGGCAACCACCCGTGCGGCAACACATTATATAATTATTGACTTATGACACCTGTCCTCCGTAGGTAAAACAATGCCCAGTTATTTTCGATGTACGCAGTGTTGAAAAGCAGCTATATCTGAAGTAAATAAATGCACTCGTGCACTTGCGTACGCGTCAGTGAACATGTTCTTCTCAATGGAGAAGCGAAGCCGTCGATAGGAAATATGTATTCCAAATAAACACAAAGGTTCAGTCGAGAATTTATTGCTTCAATTTCTTAGTACATCACTAATCATAGGATGCTTCGTGGGGGAATGGGCAGAGATCTATTCACTGTTTTGTCGTCTGCTGGAATAAAAAATACCTCGTGAGAATATTTTGGGTCTGAGAAGAAGTGCTTAGTAAAATTTTTTAGAAAAAATATTTTTGTGGCTAGTATATATTTATATATATGAATAAATTTGAGTGTCCCCCAGTAAAGTTTCCATAAGACAGATCCATGATGATTTCTTTTAAAGTATTTACCTTATTCTTGCTATTTTTAGTGTACTAAATCAGAATATGACAAAAAAAGCACACCACCAACCAATCTTTCAGATTTCAACGCTCAATATTCAAGCGTTTTAAATTCTCAGCGAATTCGCTGATTCAAATATCGCTCAATGGAGCTACAAATTTCGCCAACAATAAGCATAAGACTCGGAGACTTTTGGCTCCAAGTCATGGGATCTGGGTCACACGGAAGATACAGATCTCTCTCTGGAACCAGACTGATGGAAAAACTACGCCATCACATCATACAGAGCTTCTGTTGTTAGCCATTCATAATGACTCGTTGAACAATGGCTAGTCGTGGTTTAAAGACTGACATGGTAGTTCTTGTCATACTTGTAGTGGATTTGTCATTAAAAACAGTAAAAGAGAACTTTACAGAGAGGGTTAAGATAAGGCGTACGTCTCAAACATTTTAGTCCAGCTCAGAGCTCTCGGTAAGATAGAAAGAATGTGAACGCATGGAACGTTTGCAGTGAAAGCAGCATTCATGTTTATATTCGAATAAATATTTTGGTAATATTTTAACATTAAGTTCATTATTTATTCTTAATCCATCGCTCGTTCATTGTCTAGTTTCTAACGAAGTGATATTGAGATGAAATTGTGTGTAATGGAAGAAGAATTAAACCAATTACGAACCACGCACCAAAAAATCGTATGAATCGGCACTTGACGTTAATTTCCAAAACTTTCCATTTTATTAACGGAATTGGTAGCACTAAGTGGTGTCTTACAATGTCCCCAAAAATTATTATACTCGTAAACCCTCAATGAACTTTCTGAAGAATTTCGCGTAAGTTCACAAAATCGTATTCTCTACAATCTATTTGATACACAATACCGTTCCGTTACAGCATACATAGTAGCAAGACACGCGCATGGGCAGAGCATCATGCATCACAGTTCCTTGAGCACCGCCAGGGTCTGGGGATCATTCCACCCGTTCCATGTATCGATGGCGACCTAATGAGTAACAGATGTCATGTACAGGAAACTATTGCAGTTGTCGATGAAAGGTTTGTAACAGAAATTCGTGTGCAAGTACTAGGATATCTTCATCTTTACCCTATATGTCGTTGTTTGATCTGCAATGAATGCATTTTTCAGGTCATGCGAGATATAGCCAAATTAGTTATTTCTAAATTGATTCATGGTTTAGTGATAAATTCGACATACAGTACTACGATAGTTGGAGACATCCAGCAGGCATAATTTCAGCGCACATAACTTGTGTGACATCAGTGAAAAATATTTCTCGATTTTTACCTTTACTCATTAATTTTTTTAAATGAATTACTATTATTTAGCTCACTACAAATTAGTCGATGCACAAGTGATACTGAATAAACGAATCATGAAATATTGCATCAGAATAAAATCGACGTTCTCTGTGGTATGGTACCTAGTAAGCACGAATACAAATAAATACGGAGATGAGTAGAAGTGCCATGCAAAACTAGGTGCATAAACAATCAGGCTTGTACGGCGTTATACCCCTAAGAGCTCTGTCGTTAGCGCTCACAACGTTCTCCCTTGAGACATAATTGCATCGTAGAATTGTCTGGTATATTCATTTCACAACTGTTCGTGAAAATGACGTGTTACTAATATCAAACGAATAAGAAAAATAGATAATTTACTTTTTGGAAGTGAACCTGTGCTGTCCAAATGACCTGAAAACCGATGGCTTTTTTCAACACGTTCTCGGTTTGATTGCAAGCTCGAACAGAGCAACTCGCCGTAAGCGAATACTGCACGGCCTTTAATCGAACCTTGAAGCGGGCGTCCCAGGGCGCAGACGCTCACCAGTGCATCAAAAAGTGCAAGTAAAGCGGAGGAAGTTTCACATTGGTACCTACGAAACGAGAGAAATTTCTTTTCCATTCGTTGTTAGGAGTGAGAACAAGAGAACATCTGATCGAAGCAATTTTAGTCGCCGCAAGAAGTCTGGTCCAGAAGTCTCATCAATGAGTACCGCTCCCGCGAGCGCTGTGCGCGAACCCTTGCAAGCATTCCACTAACAATGACACCTTTTAGTAGCGGTGTCGCTCGCTCAAACCATGCAAATGTACGCTCATTGTCGACGGATCTGCCTGACTTGACTTATCAAAGTACACGTTTTTGGTTGCTTTGATTAATGAACTCGACGTCCATTAGCAGGCCTGGCCATCGAATTAAATACGAACGTCTTTTGAAGTTTGGGGTGTTAGAGCTTCACCACCGACCTCTGAGTGACTTACAAGGCCTGCTTCTTTCATTGCATTACAGGCCGAGCTTGTTTTTAATGGTACAGGCAAAAGAAGAGGTAATTATTCAAGTGTGGTTTCGACACTATGATCTGGCTCGCTGCTGCGGTAATGCTAGGTGCACAGTAGCGTCGAACATTGTGGAGCTTCAAGGCTGAAGCTAAGCGATTGTTTTGGTTCGATCTTCTCCTGGGGTGCGTGCTGGCATAGCGCCGCCCTCCGCAGTTATGGCCCCTGCAGGGCAGGACAGTGAGGGGCTCTGTGAGGCGCTCAGCGTCTTCGCTTAGCGCCATCTGTCAACGCCACTTAGGAGTCTTCACCTCATATCCCATGGAGAGTGTGTGCTATTTAGTCTGCAACATCGCAATTATTTCTCTACTGATAAGCACTAACGGTAGCTGTATCTCTACACCCGTCTTTTATACATATATATATATGCATATTTGCCTGCAGTCAGGACTTGTGATTCCTAGAAACAATTTAGAAGCAATGGCTTCATTTAACATCTGTCGGTCAAGGGACTTGTGCATGTCAATACTCCTCGCTCCACTTAAGTTTCTGATTAACCTTTCTGGTATTTTCATTGAAGCTTACCAACTCGTTGTGAATATAATGAATTTGATTGAGTGTCTTTTCATAAATGTGCTGAGTCACCTCTCTTTAATTACCTAAAAAATCTACTTATTACGCTTATCAAGTACTTCAATTCAGTGTTCCAATACTGATGACCACTCAGTAGGACAAGCTTCACTTTTGAGGACCACAGTCACCACGATCGTTTGAAAAAATAAACGTTTCAGTTTTATAAAACCCATCATCATGGTTCTCAAATGAATTTTTACGATTTCAAAAACGTTTTATCTTAGTATAATCGTGGCGACTTCGGTCACTCATTTCATCCTTAGAATTTAATTTTCAATCAACAGTCCTATCCCTAAAGCTTCACTTATGAAGTCAGATATTTCTTGGGTGAGCAGTTTTTTGATGTGAGGAGCTGATTGTATTTACACACTGACGGTCACTTTGCAATCCAGTCGTTACCTAGTGCTCTGATAATCTGAGGATGATTTAGTAATGTTCAAGAAGTAACTTTCTGAGCAAGTAGATGAACATTTTATACAAGTCAAGCACAGTTTTGTTCCCTTTTTCGTGCTAGGTTGATTGCTGCTTCCCAGAGTTTGCACTGGCGGACTCTTGAATGTTGTCTGTACAGTTTGCCACTCTGGAATCCAAAAAGTGGATTCGAGTTTGACGGGAGTTGATGTTTATTAAAATTTTCTAAAACTATGACTGAAATTTCAACAGAAAGCGAGTAGCATCTTAAAAAAAATAATGAAATTTGAAGTTAAAATCTTTTTTACATAATTGAAGAACAATGCAACTGAGGTTATTTCGGCTCGTAACTAGATATGTATATATATATATTGAATTACCTGCTCATTGAATCAGAATATTTTTAGCCTTTTCAGAGTACGTGAAGCCAGTTAGCTCAGATTCAAGTTAGAATTGTAGAACCATCAGTATTCTCAATCGAACCCAACGTTGGCTACCTTCCCTTTAAACAGCTCTTTTTTGACTGTAGAGGCTTTGAGCCGTGAAACTTACAAATTAGGAAATATGTATGCGTGGGTGTAGAAACTGTCGGAGGCGTACTTCAAGGCAGAGACATGTGAGCACTGTTGTGTCTGGCAGCACATTGTTGGCAAACACTTGGTCAGGTCGCTAGGCTGAACCCTTCCATTCAAGCGGCAGACAATGGCCATATTTCCCTTCACTCCACGGTATCCACAGCGCGTTGTGGGTCCGGGACAACGCCGCCCTATTGCTGTCATCGCGCTTTCTGCGGCGGTTACAGCTGCAAATTTTATGCGTCTTTATGCTGATTGTTACCTTCTCGCCTCACTTCATATGACTTCCAAAAGTTAGCGCAGGCGCGGGAGCAGCGCCGGTTGCATGATTTAGGCTGCCTGTATTCAACGTGTTTGATGTAAAATGTATGTATTGAATGCTTGATTTCATTCACTGATTTTGCTATTCCTTATCACGATTATCATCTTTTTTTCGGCATACATAGGGATGTCCTTGTTTGAAACTGAAAATATCCTCTATTATTTTTCATTCATTTCCTCGATGCGTACCGATGTGATGTAAAAATGACTCGACCATTGGATGAAAATCTTCTCTTGCTTGAGGCAATATCGCCAGTGTTTTGTAATTTTGCTTCTGTGATTTGCTTGAGCAGGAATTCACCGCCTCATCACTCCGCGATTTTGGCCAAGCGTGAAGGGCCTTATGTAAGTCGGACTGACTTTGATGGAGGTCTTCCTTTGCTATGGCACTTTAACGCTTATCGTCTGGTGAAATAGGTTATTGATGTTCCTGCAAATTTCATTATTTATTAAAGTAACTCAAGCTTCTCCTGCTTTTGCACAAAGCTAGAAAAAGTTTAAGGTATGTCTCGCGTTAAGCCATCAGTTCCAAAAATGTACTTTTCCATACAGCGTCAATTCGTATGAAAACGGGGACGTCTCCCTTGATCAAATGATTTGAGTTACTTAAATAAATTAATGGTAGACGTACGCAGGAAAGTAGAGAAATTAAAAAATAATCTGTACTTTCTTAAATTGAATTCTAATTGAATTGTAATAAAATGGGTCCTAATTTTATAGGCATTTGAGAATGCAGCTGGTTATCAAGAATAACAGCGTTGAGCACGCTTAAGTTTTTCTACGTACTAATCAACTCTTGTAACAGTCGCATATTTTTGTCGGAACATAATAGTTGGAAGTAACACTTCTTGCGGTAAATGGAGAAAACAAATTCTGGTAACTTCCTGGAAAGAAAAAGTGAATAAGTTTCAATGCTCCCTGTAATATGAAGTAGTAGATAATTATTAATTTTTACCTGTTGTAATAAGCACTGTCATCGAGTCACATTTTACCTGTTGTAATAAACACTGTTGTATTAGCAACAAGTCACCAGCAGTTGGATGTCACACGAGGAAAACTTTGCTAATAAAAGACGGAACTCATTTGATTGACAAAATATTTAGACAATGTCTGGACTACCCAAATGAACCTCGAGGTGCTTCTCTGGTTATCATTGAGATCTGGGCCGAGCTCCGCCTGCTCCTAGGCAAGTCAGGGGCTTTATCATTTATTCGGTCTAGCAGAAAATCTTGATCTTGAGAATAATTTAGCATCCAAATTCTTAAAATTGCCATGGAATGTATCGTAAAACCTAGCTGCTCTTGGATATGGAAGCGTAATTTAATATTAAAGGTAATTTCTACTGTGTTATACCACACTGGACATATCTTTAGATCAACAGCTGATCCTTTCATACTTGGTTCATTAGGTCCCTTGTACGAGGGATAAAAAAGTTATAAAATTTCGCTTTGTGGCTTGAAAGCAATGGTAATAAACTAAAACGCCACCAAACATATAAGAATATGTCACTCAATTTTGTAATTTGACGTTAGTTATTTGCAGTCAACTACATGCAGTTGACTGTGGAACACAGACCCTCTATAGAAAAACGTCATTTTAAATCTGTTAGAAAGAAGAATTTTTAAATAACATCACAGATGAAGTATTGGTGATACTCCAGTAGAATGGGAAAAAGTTTATGGAAGTGTATACGAAGTGAGTTGTATTCACGCTCAGTCTACGAGTGTATAGAATGAACTCGAGAGAGCAGAGAAGATCAGGAAAGCGACCCTCGCCACGGAAGACAAAACTCCATTTATATTTAGCTTTTCATACTTTAATTTTCTCGGGGAACTTAATTACTCCTTTGAAATATTTGAACGTTCCAAGTATGAAAGGATCTTCAAGAATGAAAGTGCAGTATAACGCTTTACCTTACGGCAGACCTGAGATAACCTGCAAATTTCTTTGACCACTTTTGTCAAGTGGTTTGACCGCGGCTTGCCATATTTTCATGCCTGAGAGCGACTGAGGCCTTGGCAGGTCAGCCTCCAGCCCCGGCCTGACCCCAGACTCGACGAAGTACCCACAGAGAAGAAAGCCTCAGAATTTGCATCCAGTTGTGCCGTGTTGCAGCACTAAAAGTGAATTTCGATATTATTTTGTACATATGTATATAATGTGATATCCAGATCTGCAACAGTTTTAAGGAGAGAATTTGTGTAAATATGTGATATGTTTCAGTAATATTATTGAGCCATTGCATGATGGTATTGTCTAAGCTTAAGAGCAAATATGCAAATTACAACTTAGCAGAGAAAACATTGTCTGGTAATTGTTCACGTCAAATCGTTCACAAGTTTTTCACACGAACTTAAATACTTTTTTCATTCGTATAACAATTAAGGCTTTGTTCTTCATCGACCACATATAGACCGACTTTTTGATACATATATACTCCTAATTTGGGAAGCTCAAGTCTGTCGCTGAGCTTTGCAGACCATATACGGCTGCTCTTCATTTGTTCATGCTTTGGACAGGAGCCCTGATCGCGTTTTTTAGCCCTCGATTGCGGAAGCGCTTCTCTGTCGTCAATGGACTAAACGGACATCGAATTTAAACAAGCAGCCTCTTGCAAAGGATATGAAAAGTCAGTTTTATTGTAGGCTGAATTTTCTGACACCATCACATTCAGGGTCACGTGGAATGAAGTTAGAATGGAAATCTACTCTTTATGGAGGTACACACGTACTGCAAGTTTATAGTTCGTGGATCTCGCATCCGTTTTAGTAATTTTTTAGTAGTATCATCATTTGTTCAGCAAAATATCAGTCAACAACACGTGTTTTGTGATGCT
>VOMN01094084.1:0-18233 GCA_014899125.1 Orchestia grillus
TCATTGTACAGGCTTTTTCAGGAGGAAATTAGCAGACAAACATGAGTTACTATTATTTCCTTTGATGTGTATCTTCCACTTATGTGCTTCCTCCCAGTTAAGTTAGGATTTTGTTAGATTTATCTTAGGATAGATTGGAATATGTTAAGTTTATTTTGTTAATTTAACATGCTGAAATATGATAATAAGCTACATAACATAAGCTTTTGATGCCAAAAAACTTTTAGTGAAAAATATTGCAATTTTTCCTTACTTATACAACAATTCAACAAGCTCCACAAAAATCTGGGTTTCATTTTCACATGTTCTGACTACCAATATCATAATATATTTTGCCAAATTAATGAAACTTAGGGTAACTTTTACATTAAAACCCTATAAAAAGACATCACATGTAGCTTTTCTAGTGTATTTCTTCTCATTCATTATGAATATGAACATAAAATCTAACTAAAATTACCAAATTTAGAGATAATGATTTTATAGCAGGTTTTATCAAGCACACTTGGAGTCTTATATTTCTGTACCAAAGAATCTTTCTTAGCTTTACTTGATTTAATCTACTGAATCTAACTTATATTTGATTATTCCAATTAACTTTTATTACAATATGGGAATGCAAAAAATGCTAAAGTGTTGCCAGAATTTCCCTGTTAGGGGCCTTAAAGTAAAATTTAATCTCAACTTATCCAATTTTCACCCACTTTAATCCAACATAACCCAAAGAAATTGCATAAAGTAAAAATTAACCTCAACTTATCCTAAGCTAATTCATTCTCATCCATCTTAATCTAACATAACTAAAAAAAACTACCTAAAGTAAAAATTAACCTCAACTTATTTTACCATAACCTAACAGATTTTCATCCATCTTAATCTAACATAATCAAAAAGAGCTGCAGGAGAAAAACACATGCTGTAGTACAAAAACTAATCTCTCCATCTTATAAATATGAGCAAATTGAGTTTCCACTACTCAGAAAAAAATTTCTATTCAATGTCACCAAAATCAATGTTTTATGATGAATATGACACTTTATACAGTGGGCTGTAATAATATAAATATTAGTAATATTAAACCAAAATTTTAACTAAAAAATTATGAACAATAACACTCATAATGGATGAAAAGTTAAGTCTCAATTCATATGAAACACAAAAGTAAATCAGGAATCAAAGCTTAACCATATATAAGAATAAATAAAAAACAAAAACACAACTTGATAAAACTAAAAATATTCATTAAACCAAGGCTACAACAAAAAAAGAATCAAGAATTAAAGAACTCAACACCATCTCAAGTAAGAATCCTTTCAACTATGATAAACAATGAAACAAAAATAATGAGAAAATAACACTTCAAAATATAAGCAATGCCTAAGCAATGTGTATTGGCTTTACTAAAAAATAGAACCTTTATTAATTCCAACACATTTTACCATTGAATTTTCAATGCCTTACAACCACTGGCTTGGTGAGCAATGTGTGGTTTAAACTTCCTTTCTAAGGGAAGTACTTCCTGGTTACGTGAAAATGCCTTGCCTGAGCCAAGATTCAAACACAGGTCCTCTCGATTACAAGGCCATCACGCTACCAGTACGCCATGGAGCCCAAACTGGTTATGAAACAGAAATGGCTTATAACTTGCTGCTTTTCAAAGAGCCTTTTTGGACTGGGAATCTTTTGTCCTTTCCAACTCTTGGCCAAGTGCAATAGCAGGCATTCAACAATTCTAAATTTCTGTACTTAAAGCATTACACACAGGGGAAGGAAAATAATCAAGTTGAAGATTGTTAAGAGGTTAACTGAAGAAAGCATATATGCATGAGAATAATAATTCTATAATCTATATTCACCATCCCATCACAGTCACTGAGTGACAACCAGCAACTGGAGAACCGAATCAATTCATTATTTATTCATAGGAAGAGAACATGTATTCTATTAATATTAGGAAAATCAAAACAATTCCTATTAGCCGCCTATTCTCCTACCCTGGTTATTTTTTTATTCAAATTGAATTGAATTAAGTAACAGGTAGCCACAAGGCTTATTTGCTAACTTCGGCCTTGTTGGCAGCCTGGAAATCTAACTTCTGTGATTTACATCAAATCTTGAATATAATTTGTTGCACCACATAAATTGGTGCTTGACAGCATTATTACACAAATAATTCAACAGAAAGCAGAGCATAACCTAAATTCAAAGCAGATAACGAACATGAGTGACGACAATTCTTTCTTGAGAGGTGCAGTGCAACACATTATGCCGGGCCCCCGCACTGGGCCCGCAGTCTTACAAACCAAGCGGTACGATTCGAGACGAGTATACTGGACCTTCCTTCCGTTAAAAATATCTTGTCGTTTTCTAAGCTCGACAAAAGCTGAATGCAACACTTGTTTTAGCTGACTTGTCTCAGTTACCAATAATACCGGTATCGGCAAAAACGATTACACAGTTATGTTTCAGAATGAAAGATAACTCTACTGCGTCAATTTATTTGAAATCTTAAAAGAAAGGTTAGCGAAGAAAATCCTATCAAATATGTCAACATTATTGGTTCCATCAAATAAGTTTTTAGCCCTCTAAATTCTAAAAATATATTATCGTAAAGATGTTCAGACTACTGCATTCGGCATCTGCAAAATAGATATTTTATCCAACGAATAATTTATTTTGAAAATAAACAACTGTAGAACGTATTAAAGTGTAAATGTTTGAGAGAAAATTTCTGCTCTGCGATAATAAAGTGCATTGGTTTTTAATTTTACCTGCTCATTTTTAGTTCTCTGAAGTGGGATGTCTAATGAATATAACACCACTCATTACCCCATTGGGTTTTTAAGCTTTGTAGCGTACTGACGCCATGTCAGGCTTTTAGCTAGGGAGTCTAAGTTCGACTCCCTGTGGGAGCAAAACTAATTTTCACAGAATCATGGAGTGCGTCCCTTAGAAAGGAAGCATATAACGCAAATTCTCGGGATGTAACTCAAGAACAGGGTTTCCTCATTAAAAAAATTAACCTTTATTCAGTCCAACACGTTTTACCGTTGGGTCTTTCAATATCTGACAACTACTGGTGTGTTAAGGGATGTGAGGAATATGTGGTTTGAGCTTCCTTGTCCAAGGGAAGTACTCTGTAGTAAAACGCCTTGCCTGAATTGAGGCTTGAACCCTGGTCCTCTCGGCTGTGAGGCCATCACGCTAACCACTGCACCATGCAGCCCAATACGTAAAGGAAAGGTAACATCTAATCGGTGCTCCAGCTTCAGCATCTGCTCGTAGATTTCGTCGTCTCCAGTGACAACGCTGTAAAGAAAATTTGGCTGACTTATATCGGAAGGACATCTAGCGAACAAACTGGCACCGACTGTGGAATGTTAATCATTGTGCCTTTTACTCTAAAAATACGGGACTCTGCCATTAACGTAGAGGATCCGAGCAGCGTTGCGGTCGGTGCATTCGATGAGTATCTGGTACATCGCAAGTTTCACTCCTCAGCTTTTGCATCCTAACTCATGCGTGCTCGTTGTTTCATGAGACGTCCGCGTATTGCCCGAGTAAGTCCAATGCGGAGGTGGCGTAATTTTATTTCCCATGGTCGGAAACGTTAGCAACTAGTGCTAAAGGGCCAAGTTGACATCTTGATTGAGCTTGGGTTGTTGCTCGAGTACTACACTCCGTTGACCACTTACTGTTAATTTTACTCTTTATCACTGTTTTGATATCTGTCGAAGGGATTAGTTTTAGTCTTGTTTTTTGCGTTACCTGGACGGCTGCCTCACCTGCCCATTCATTACACCTTACTCTAAGATGACTGAGTACCCAAGAAGGTGGTATCTTTTCCGCTTTGCAATAGGGCTTGCTCAGTCATGATGCCGAAAGTCTGAGTAGTATTAGAGAACGGGTTGATAGCGAGCGCTTCAGTAGCAATGCATATATTGCGCCGAAAGTCGCAGCTTCTACAAAACACAGTTCAAACAAACTTTATTTATGAGGTCACAAAAACTGATACTCTGCAATTAGATTCAACAAATATGAAAGTGGCAGACGCCATGTGCAGTTAACCAAGGTATTCCACAGGTCATTTCCTTCCCACCCGATCAAATCACCGTCAGTTCAAGATCCAGACAGTAAGACAGAGATCATCCATATTAAAATGTCTAGTGTCCTTCACTCTGTTCGGAGAGACAAGCATTTGTTATAATTACAGCGCAATCGAAAGAAACGATGGGCGATATTTCGATTCCGAGAGCAGTCGGTCCAGTAGGGTTTCAGCTGCCACCCGCCTACGATCGAGCACGAAGCCACCGCTGAAATCCCATCGGGCAGCAACGCGGCGCGCTTGGCAGTTTCCTCGACTCCCATATTCGTAAGAACAGAGTAAACATAATTAGTAGTAAAACCATTTGAACATGCATTTTATTCGCTTCAAAAGTATTTAAAATTTTATAATATAGTCCTCCCCAGGTACAAATTCTGGCGTCTCAAAAAATTAGAGAATATCGTGAACAATATTTTCTTCGCGAGGTGCGAGTCAGTGAGGAATGAAATAAGCCGTCCACGGTCAAACGAACCACGGATGGGTTCTCCCAGCATCATCACTATGGCAGAATCAGGGTTGGCGTAGTTCAACCAAATACAGCGCGGCACGGATGGCAATTATCTCTGCGGAACAAATCGATGTGTCGAGAATTAATTTCCGTAATCTCCCATCTGCGATGTCCCATCATCTGACACCGCAGCGCAGCCAACTGAGTCACTCGTCTTGGAGTTATCACTATACAGACAGCGTCCGAGTGGCTATCATGCAAGCGAGGTTAAGAGTGGGTTATACCCTCCCCTAGATATACGTAAAGTACAAACGTACGTTACGTAAAATACGTAACGTAAAGGATACGAACTATACAGACCAAATTTAAATACCGTTTATTAAATTGTTGTTAGAAAGCTAGCTGTGTTGGAAGGCTGTAAACAAATGTAGCCTGGGCTTAACTAATACCGCCCCACAGGATGTACTCACTAGGCAACGAAGTCGCGCAAATGTAACCTGGGCCTAACAAATATCGCCCCACAGAATTAAGAAACGTCATCAAAAAATCATAAGACCAGAAATTCTAAATGAACACGTAAGCTATCGAAAATAATTTCAGAAATATGATTAATGAACCAAGACGGATTCTTTTCGGTAACTTTATGGTAGAGGAAAAGAAAGTAAAAGATCGATCGGCTAAAGTATAAAACCAGCGAACACTCAAACAAGCCAATGACGTCACAGACATTACACAATATCAAAGTCTGCCAAGAAAATTATGACTTATAGTCGCACACGAAAGAAAATTACGCATTATCTCCCCTTTCCAAGTTGTTACAACTCAGTGCTCCAACTGCGAGATTTAGCCAAGTCTTCGAAAGCCTAACTTTGAAGTAGCTTTCTGAAAAATCGAAAAAAGTACGTCAGTTATCAGTTTTTAAAGCTAGTAAGAATTTGCTTCAGAGATGATAGAAAAATTGAAGAGAAACTGTCCAACGGTAAAAAGACAACAGCATGATGCGAATAGTATTGCTCTTGACAAAGAACATTCATTAAGCTAACAAAACTTTGTGGTTTTCTTAAATCTAGTTTATGCGACAACGTCCTAAGCATTGAGACTCGCAGCTCAACCTTCACGAGTTCACAGGAAGAACTACGAAAAAGAGAGAGCGCAGAACCTCTAGTGCACAACTGACAGTGAAGTTCGGTCAGCATCCCAAGCTTCCTGATCAAAAGATCCGATCCAATTCCTCGGACATGGACAAGCAGCGGTCCACCTAGGGCAAGAGACGAAAAATCAACAATTCACAAAGCATCCCCTTACGGTAAATGAATTCAAGTTCAACAAAATAAAGTAAATGAGGTGAAACATAACAAATTACGACACACTCGAGGCATTGTTCACGAATAGCTTCCCAGAATGAGCTCAAAACATGGAACAGAAAAATACACGAATTTTTAACTATTTCTCGGAATAAACGTCCCTGGCCGTAAATCCGACGTAGTTGAAAAATTCAAAGCACTCATCAATAGCCGAGCAGTACAACTTCTCTCATGATAGATCGAAGATGAATCTACACGACATTCTTTCAAGAACACTTACGTGAAACGATGATTACATGAAAGGTTGGTCTTTCAAACGAACTTCAACCTGCTACTTTCTACCACCATTGCGGACGTTATGATTAGTAAATGGCATGTATGACGAGGTCTCCAACAAAAGCTTCGCACAAAGTTCATTTCGTTCGTAACCAAGTTGTTCGTTACTATTCTGCATCACGACTGAACGTCGTCAAAGCTTCAGATCGGCTCGTAATAAATTTCACGTGAACTTACAACCTAAATAAATGAGAATAAGACAAATTCTCAATTAGCTTACTAATTAATATCAGGAGCTGAGCAACTATGAATGAACACAGAACTGGCTGCCACATACGCTTCAATACCATGCTATCTACTTAGGCTTGGCACCGAATTTCATAAGCGGTTTCTAGCAGGGTTCTTACAAGTGAAAAAAATGGCTCGTACCCCTTCGAGGAGTGGGGCACTGCTCGAGTCCCAATTCAACAAAGTCGTTTTTATAAGCATGAAAACAGGAATTTCAAGTGCATCGTCTCAACAATATGCTCAATGCAATGATCGCGAACAAAGCACAAACACACACCTCATTGAAGACATGAACGAGACAGAAGATTATTTCAAGAGCAAGTTTTTCCTTGCTATCAAGCAGGAAGTACAACATTTGGAAAATAAACATTCACAAATTAAGCAGGAGGTCCAAACCTCCCGTTATCAAGAACAGAAACGAGACGCAACGACTTCGATCACCTAGTCCGCACTGAATGCTAAACAACATCGAAGACTGCACAAAAGAAGACATGCGCTTGCAAAATAAACAGATAAGTAAGACCTTAGTGTTAGAGCTGAGCTTCAGCAGCTAACAATAAAAGCTGAAAATTACCAACAAATGTCTATGGATAGACAATATATAACATTAAAAACAAGGTGTCGCAAAATTCAAGTACAAAGACAATCGGCGAGGAAAGAACAGCTGCACACCCACACATACCTGCGTCTGAACAGGCTGTAGTGAAAAAAGCAGGAGTTATATGTACGGCATCGAGGTCATCGGAGAAATCGTGCTTGCCTTCAGCTATAAAAGTTCAGAGAAAGAAAGCAAAACACAAACTTACTCTGAAGAGCGACAAAGCGTACGGCATGAAGGTCACGGCAATAAAAAAAAGTGTTCCAAACAAATGCAGTTGTGCGCTGCAAATTATCAAGGGGCAGCAACTTTCACCGGCCGATCATCGAAAACTAATCGAGAATCAATTCTTGCACTTCGTGTTTTTCACAAAAACTCATGACCCACAGTCGGAATAAACGGAGCCTGACACGGCACCACCCGTGCTTAGCGCGAGACGCCGCATGATGACCTGATCCTCAGCGGTGAGAGTGACAGCACTGCTGTTGGTGGAGGCATTGCGTACCCCTGCGACTGCTCCTGTGTAGCCCCTCTGTCTGTTCAAGCTGCTCAAAGTCTGGCCTCTGCTTAGCACCACCACTGGCGGAGCTGTGGCACCAGTAGCGGTTGTGGCAGAAGTAGATGACCCACCTAAATTGGTGACAACTACATTGCGATTGGGGTTGTTCGGACGTACAGCATTGACAACACCTCCGTCCCGCACCAAGGTATCCGTGATGACGGCTGGGTCTCGCACACTTGACATCACTGAAGACACGCTAGACACGAACTCCTTCCATTCTTCATGTTGATTCATCTCGGCTTTTTGGTGCGGACTCTCACCCTGTACCAACACACCAACCATAAAACTTATGCTAAATTTGGACTCCAAAACAGGGCTTACTTCACTACTAGCTTTGTTATTGCTTGAGCCTTTAGAAGAACTCTCTTCTTTCTTGGACTCCTTTTCAGTTTGGGAATTCCTTAAGTAGGGCAAGAGTCCTTTAACAAAACGCAGCAAAACGTCCGAGGTCGCAGTTTGCAGAAGCTCGTCAGCCATGGGCCAGAGGATGTAGAGCGTATTCTGGTACTGGGGCTGGCTGTGCTGAGTGAGGTAGGGCAGGTTGCTCAACACCACCTCCATCGCGCGCAGCGATGCTTCCTTGCCCAGGCGACGGGCCAAAGTGAGTACCAGCGTCTGTTGAAAATGAGTTTTTGTTATATAAAAAATAAAAACAATACACATTTTGATCCTATAAAATAGAGAGAACAGTAGTTATCTGGTTGCAGCCTCAGTACATACGAAATAAAATTGCATTAAGATTTTTAAGAAAACCAGCGGCCTTATGGAACTGGACCGTATGATTTTTGGTCGACGAGTTTGAGAGATATTCCATCAACCACGTAAGCCGAATAGTTCTCTCGTCCAGCAAAAACACAACGGGGCCAAGAATTTCAATGGAAAACTGTTGGTAAAATAGCGCAGGTGCTCCATGTGAGGACCATTTGAAGGACACCGTATCAGCAGCAGAATTACACTTCAACCAGCGGAGTAAGAATGAATTAAAGGTCGAACACACAATTTCTAGAGTTTTAAGTACCATTAAGAAAATGGACAAGTTTTTCCAATAGGCAGCCTAAACTGCCGAGTCCCTAACATAAAACGGAAACTCTTCAGCTTATCCCAGGCAGTCCGAGAAAAACAGGACTCGTTTCACAAGAAATTCTCCATTGATAAATCAGTTAACCCTTAGCCTCAGAAGTGGGTCATGTATGGTACAAGCGATCATCTAAGCTAACCTTATAAAACCAAAGCACTATCATGACTTCAAGTTTTTGAATCTCCGTCAAATTTGTGTTTATCAATCGAATAAGCTAGTTCTAATTAGAAAGAAAATTAAAAGGATAACCAGATTTTTTGAAAAAAAAAAAATTCCTTAATTTTTACATTTACAACGGAGATATTTGTCGATATGAAATTTTTCCTAGATGGAGAATCTCAGTCAAAGTATCTAGTTAATACTAAAGAAATATAGAAATTGAAATTCTCGAGTAAAGAACCAAATTTTCATAATGCTCTCTTTTTAACGATACGAGACCAAAATTAGGGCAATAGATACACAATATATGATGGTATTAAAATAAGAATGAACACCTATTCTCGGTCACTCAAGCATTTTCGAATGAACTCGTTTAATTCGTGAAGGTGAAAACCTATATGAAACACCCCATAAATAGGCATTTTTTAGAGAAACAAAATATTCACGGGACCGATTCCTTCCATAAATATAAGGAAACATCTTTGACGTATGCACTTGCCAGCAGTGTGGCTGTCACACGTAGGAAGGCTTGATGACGCGCTTTTTCAATTACCACCGCAGTTGTACATCGTAATCTCATTCGTTGGAGCCATTTGTTAATTATTGCGTAATTTACAGAGCGTGTAATTTATAGTATCGTAAGTTGTTTTCTTAATCAGAACTTTGTTCTCCGCAGGAAAATGAATGATATGACTCGTCTTGAGCCTCGTTCCTCTTAAGCTCCATAGTGGCGGGACACATTCGCTTTATAATCCTTGAACAATTACATCATTACATTTGGGCTAAGAAACGTAGTTTTATGCTAATTTGCTTTGGCTATGAAATAATTAATACTGACGCTTCACTTTGAACAAATATAGACTCAATGATTGAACATTACTTTCGAATCCATTTCCCAGTATATATGGAGACCACAAAATTTGTGAGTATACGAGAAATGATTTGGTTCGGATCCCACTGCCTGCTCGAGCAGATTCACCTCTTCTCAAAGCTCTCGAACCCTCTAAGGACCAACTCGTTATCAAAACGAAGGACATGTTGCGTAAACGGACGTGCATATTTTATGCAATTGTGTGTATCTTCAAGACTAAGTTAATTCTATCATTACATAAGTAGATCATTGAATGCTACCGAATTCACAAAGGTCACCGTGACCCAAAGGTTCAATCGAGTAGAGGAAATTTACTCGAGAGTAAGTCTCTTTTGCAAGCAAAAATTTCCATACAAAAATATGCAATAGTACCGCAGCGAAAAGGGGGTCTCGTCTGCTTATGTGCATAAGGAAGTTATCAAGCATCACAACAAATACACTAATTCCATTCGTATAAAGTAGGCGTCAAAGAAACATCATACAGCGGTCCTCCCATAGAGCGCTAGACACGCTCAACCAAACGACTACAGTGGCCCCTCGCATAGAGCGATACCAACTACAGCAAATTTCCACAAGCACGAAAAATATTTGTCATAAGAAGCAAACGTAGCGTGCTTGAGAAACGAAGCGGTTGTATGCTGGGACCGACCTACCGCTCTGTGGGGGACGACTGTACCTCAAATAATAACACTGAGGCTAAAATATCAGGCAGGTGTAAATAGTCGTTTGCTTATAGCTGCCCGTTTCACGCTCGGCAAGGAAAAGCATTACTACTCACCATTGATCGTAACACGAGTGGCAATTTGCGACAATAGTCAACATTGCATTTACCAATAGGCACAACTGTACGTGCATTGGCAATTTGGCCAATGCACGCTCTTCATTCATTTTGGCCCGGGGTACGTATTTTAGCAATTCCTACTACTTCTAGCTATCCACCCACTAATTTTCTCAATGTTCTACACCTCTGAAGCACCTGTCTCATAATTCATCACTTTAGTGGTTAACAGCTCTCCATTATCCTATTTGCTTACACGCCTAAATTTCTATACGCTCCTTGACTCTATCCAAGAACACCAAAAAACACAAGTTTCAAAGCTCTCACTTTTATCATACATCGGTAATCGTATAATCTAGAGTAAAAGCCTCACTCAGAGAACAAAAGAGTAAATGTAAGACGTGCGGGTTGGCCCACCTCTTATCTTATACATTTATTTTTTACCTTGCCCTTCCTGACGGTGAGTAGGGACCGCATATGTTTGGCATCAGAGCTCATGGTCTTCCACATCTCGCTGGCGAGCTCCCTGGCGTGTCTGATGAAGGTGTCCCGGGTGGGGGAGTCTGGTAGGTAGGATACCTTGCGGTCCAGGTCCTCGAGTTCCATGAGCTGGCCGTACAGCTTCTCAATAGAGAGGAGCAGCATGCGGTGCGTCCTCATCTCCAGCTGGAGCTTGGTGGTGGGCTCCTTGGCGTCCAGGTGCACTACTTGCAGGTCCATGATCTTGCGCGGGGCGTTAACAGACGCCACCTGAGATATAAAGCCAAAGTTTACTTAGCAAATTAGCAGTGACGGAAAGAAACCAGATTGTCCTTTATACGTAGGGTTCAGAACTTAAAGTAACGAGGGTTTCTAACTTTAGAAGACTTATGCTGTATGAGTTTGTGGGTTTTCATAAACTGAAAATAAAATCAACTAAATAGTGATTCTAACTTGCTTGATGGACGCAGCAAAGCCACATTCATTGCACGAAAATTCATTTCAAAATTCATGAAGCACTCTCAACTCGGGTTACGTCTGATGAGGCTACCGAGGACACAGGAGTTCCTGAAAAGACGTCAGCAAGAGGAAAACATAAAACGAAACTTTGCAATGAAAATCAGCTCATTGAAAATGAAACACCGAGTTCGGCAATTAAATGAACTGTAAAAATAGACTTCAGTAACACGCGCAGCACATTTTCTAGTGGATTTAAAGTTCCCTTGAGGCACATCAAGCCTGTAATATATGTACAATTACTCAAGCCTGTAAAATTATATGTACAATCAAGCCTGTAAAATTACTGTAATATAGTAACGCAATTTTTCCAGTAAGCTCTGGTAATATGGAACTGCAGTTGATTAACCAAAAGGTACATGGTGACGAAGGCACGTGCACTATGTCGTATAAAAAATAACGTAATTTTCCTACGAGAAAGTGGTGGTAGTAGTAGTAGTAGTAAAAGTAGTGTAACAGCAATTTTCTAGTCCTTCAGTGCCTTTGACAATTTCGCGCCGTACGTCCCATAATTTAGGAGCTATCCACCTTTTATATCATCACAGAGATCATTTCGTTGACAAGGGCAGACATACAATAAAGACCATCAGACAAAACGGCAACAGACAAGTAACTGGCATCTCAAAATCTTCTATCGTGTATCGAAAGACACACAAACTTCTCTTTGAAGCTCAAAAGTTGAATAAGTTTCAAGTATCCTGGCTACGAGAAAAAAAAAGTAAGGTTTGCACCTGGAGCTTTCCGAGGCTGTTTTCCATGGCTGGCGGCTGGTAGGTGTTGCCCGAGTCCTTGTCATTGTCCCCTCCGACGACAGGCAGAAGCATTTTCAGACCCTGGATCTTGAGGGGGGCGTCAGGGTGCGCTCGAGACCTCTTTGCTTCGAACATCTGCAAATTGCAAAGTTGAAAAATGAATTCAGAGTTATCCGTTTAGATTCAGTACACCAACAAAAAAAAGGTAGCACTTCATGAAATCTTACACTAATGAAAATGAAAAAATTCGTCTTAAATAAAAACTTTAAAAATCGTTCTTGCATTAACTTACAGATTGAATTCTTTCCAGCGCGGAAAAAGAGGTTTCCCTACCAAATGAATTGTTTTTGGCCTGGAACCATCCAGAGAATGATGAGCCCACAAATTTGTATATGGATATAGACATTGCACACTTCGTAGAGCAAATGATGGCGTGCTTGCCTCCTAGTGAGGAGGTCCCTGGCTCGACACTACGGGCGTAACAGCGCTTCCCTTGGGTAAGGAAGACTCAACAAGATACGCTGCAAAAAGCGGCACACACGAGTGGATAAGAACGGGGCACCTGAACTACTTCCAAGTTACCCAAGCCACTCCAGAATTTCCTTCTCACTCCACAGACATGCATTTTGTTGGAGGATGCATGTATTCTTATAAGAGATTTCCAGGAGTTACGCCTTCGACACCCTTAATTTGTTCTGGGTCAGCGCTAGCACTTGGGCCGTGCCCTTATGACGGTGGCAGACACTGTTAATCGAATCTGCGAGTTATGGGGCAGATCAACCCTTCTAGGACCCATTAATTTATGAATGAAATATTGCAAAAGTAGTCGTTCACATTTTAAGCGCTTGAAAGCATATTCACACTAATTTTGAACGAAACAGCAGGAATTCGAGACAAAACTATACTATTTCTAACGTCCAAAATGCGTGACAGCGGACCTCGTGGGTACACCAAGTGACAATCACATCTGGGGCCAATTTCACGTATATCTTAGATATAGAAGCCCAATACAAATTTTCTTCCCGTTGTATCACAATAAGGAAGATCACTACGATAACTTAAGACATTATTAGGTAGGTAAACTCAGATAGTTTTCGTTAGAAAAGTGTTCCAATGCCTTAAATTACTTGTTTAATATATAATGCAGAGCATGAAAACATGAAACTATTTGCTATTCAATGTCCGTATAGTGCATAATTAGTAACGTGTCGGAACAAAAATTTACTGAAAAACATCTTTGGATAACGAAAGTTTTTCTAAAGTGATGAAAAACTCGAACTGCTCAAATGAGCTCTTAGCAAGAAAAACACACACATTTTTCACCACGATGGTCTTTTACGATGCAGGTCGGGCCGGTTAACGATGGTTAACGTGATAGCCTCACAGCTAGGAAGCGAAGGTTCGACTCCCGGCTCAGGCACTCATGCTCACGTAACCACGGAATGCTTCCCTTGGAAAAGGAAGCTTAAACCTCGCATCCCTCATGCATCAGTAGTTTGTAAGGCATGGAAAACCCTACGGTAAGCAACGTTGAAATTAATAAAGGTACTTTTCTCCAACTCACAACATGGTAGTAGTCATCCCTGTACGGATTGTCAGTGGTGAGCTGCATGGTCTGGATGTTCCTAAGCCAGCTTTTCTGCTTGGGAGTCATGAGGCCGGCATATTCATCCTCCATCCTCCTGCGCTCCCACTCTTCCCACTCGGCCTCGCTGTCACGCCGCACGCGCCCGCCGTTGTTGCCGTAGTTGTCGCGGTCGAAATGGTGGTCGCGCCGACGAGGGTCGAACTGGCCTTCTCGATTGCGGACGGGGACACTTGCAAACCCGTTACGCCGGTCCGCAAATTGGGAATCAAAGTCATTCCAGTTGCGGTTAGCGCGTTGGGCAGCTGGAGGAAAGTTTGAGAAATTAGGATCCATTTGAATGGGAGGCGGGATGCCCATAGGCCGCACGGCGCTCATCATCTGCTGCTGTTGGCGCTTGTTCATGCCTGCTCTGTAGAGCTCCTGCTGGCGCTGCAGGTACGCCAGGTTTTGAGGCATCATCCGATTAAGAGGGGCCATGTGGCCGGGTGGCGGACCCACGCCAGGCGCGTTCAGGGGCTGGCCAGTCAGAGGATGGATGGAGGTATGGCGTGGCTGCTCTTGGGGCGTGTGCATCATGCTCTGATGTTGTTGCTGTAGTTGCCTCTGCATCATCTGCTGCTGGGTCTTCCTGCGCTGCATTTCTAGCATCTGCTTCTGCTGGTACATCTGTTGCTGGTGCTCATGCTGCTGCTGATCATGGAAGAGAGATGCAAGAGGTTTCGCCGGGTCATTAACGGAGCGGGAAACTGGTGCACGTTCCAAGTCCTCAGCTCGAACCGCCTGATGGTAAGTCCATATTGAATTATAAATAAATCAAATGATACACTATGCACACATTTTCCCCAAAATATCACATTTCGTAATGCCATTTATTCCAAGAGAACAATACTTTTAATTCGACCTGATAGTTTCGTGAGTGCTACGCCCCCTAACCAATATTTTTCTCCGAGTCCAACCAGACACACTGCCGTCCAATTAGCAACAAAAAGCCAAGTTGATGATGGCGTACTTCAGTATTCGATCGATTTTTTATCAGACTACAAAACATGATTTGCAATACACGAGTCTTGTCTTATAATCAATTTTGCAAGTGAAAAATCAAATAGTTCACACAGTAATATGCTGGCCCACACACACGAAGGCAAATAAATGAACGTAAAAGACAATCCTAACCACTCACAGCAATGATTGTAACTTTCAGTGAACCAGAAATCTCACGCTTAGATTTCATAACATTCTCCTTCTAAAAGCAGGATTGAACAGTCTTGAATAAACCAACGCCATTTCATGATATGAGCTTCATTTTCACCAATTATGCTTTTTAGCATCCATAAAATGTATAAGTGAATTTACACAGACATTTTATTTCTGAAAACATTTTAGCTTTGTTTCTCTTAGTATACATTTTCAAGTGTCTAAATAGTCTATTAATACAATAATATACGCATCTTACTAGAAGACGCGCTACGCCAAAAATGGCGGGGCAAATGATGTTACCTTCTTAAGATGGCCTCTTCTTATTAACTGTTAATCTGACATAAAACATTGTTATTCTCAGTATCACTAATACGGACTGCCTGCTCTAACAGTCTCGCTGATTAGGAATGCAAGCCCAGGAAAATTCTCTTATCTAAATCCTTAAGAGCGTTACAGAGAGACGGACCAAGCAAACAAGCAAGCAACACTTGGCTATTATTATATAATGGGACTATTATTAGTCAGTTTAAAACTCCCAAGCCGCCCCAAAGGTAATCTTAAAAGAGCAAAAAAAAGAAACCACTTAGAAAGGACTTTCGAAAACGTGAGGTCTATGCACAGGTGTGTTCATACACAGGATCACATAATGTGTGAAACAGACGGTGACCGTGTGAAGGCAACAACCACGGCCACGAGATATCTCGGGATAGTTCGTCAAGGGGTTAAGCATATAAATATTCCCACAAACAATAATTAAGACGCTTCCTGAGATGTAAAATGATCCACCCGTAAGTCACACCTAGCTAGAAAAATAGCACCATCGCAGGAAACTTGTTCGCATGTGTAGTTAGATTAACACCCAAGTAGAAGAACCACTGGGGCATAGTTTATTAAGGCTACCATTTTAGTTTTCTTTGAAAATCGATTAAATGTTTCAATATGAACTGAACAAAGAATAAACCAAAAAATAGAAATTCAATAGATCCTTGAAGAATAAGAACACATGGAAAAATATGTAAGAATAGACTTACCCCCTCAAATGTATGGGCACTATTTTTGAGTTGCTGCAGCCTCATTTCCATCTCAATGTCTGCCACAGATTTAACATTTCCTGCGAGTCCCAGAGGCAGACCAGGGGCACAAAGCGACTGGTCGAAGCCCCCCTGCATGCCTGGCTTGCTGTTCAGCATGGACATGATCTGAGGATGAGGCAGCTGTCCTGGCCCTGTCAATTGCTGCGAGTCTTGGCCAAAAAGAACAGAGGTCTCTGGCACCACTGAAAGCATCTGCTGCTGCTGACGATGGTGAAGGCCCATCACGTTTGCCATTTGCTGCTGTTGATGCTGCTGAGGTTGAGCATTAGTTTGGTTGAGGAGCCTGTAAATTTGGCTGTCCGGAGTATTGTCAGACATACCACCCCGACTGAAGCCAATCTTTTCCAACATCGAGGGTTCGGGAGCCCAAATGCCATTACCAGGTGACTCGGACAGCTTCACTGGGTCGATGAGAGAAGGCTTCGGAGGGGTGTTGTAGGATGGAGGAGTCCTCATAAAGCTGCTCAAACCATTGTTCAGGGCTCCTCCACCATACAACATCCCGTTCCCACCATTCTGAGGAATTCTGACCCCGTCTTGCTGGCTCTCGGAGCGACAGTCCTGAACAATAGACAATCCTTACTCAAGTTATACATACATTGGGACACTGTAAATTTCTCATCATTAAAATGCTGCACTCCTTCTGATGAGACTAGCATGTGCACAAACTGATGCACTACAGTGAATAAATGGAGGCAAATAGCTGAGCAATTCAAAATATTAAAAAATAGTGCAAACAAATTCAATTCAAAATTTTAAACAAATGCACAAAAAAATACAGATGCAAATTATAATATACTCGCATATTAAATTAAAAAATTACTGTTTCTCAAGTTTTTATTACACTTAGTCACATACAAATACCTATGCATGTCAAGGCATCAAGATAACTTTAAGGAGAAAGTTTGGTGGAGTTTCATTCAAATGTTTGAAATTGGGTTTTCCCTTGCAAAACGTTTGATAGGTCATTTTTAATATATGTAATTTTAAAGCTAGAGCTGCTAAACAGACTATGCTATAGGCAATGAAACAGGAAAAATATATAATTTTGATTTAGTTACACATGATTTACCTACATGCATTATATAATAAAATAAATATAAATAAATAAAAAACTAACACATAAGATTCAACATATTGGTATCATTGTCATGGTATATTCCATAAAACGTGTGGGACCATTCAACCCACACATAAAACGTGTGGGACCATACCAACTCAAAAAAAGCAATATGGTAGACCTCACAATAAATCTAGGCATGTTTATAATAAAGACCTAGAGAAATATCCTCATATTACAGCCTGTAAAATTGAGGAAAATAAAAGTGGTATACTTCACCCAAGAGTGAACTTTTGTTGAGTACTGCGAAATATGTGTATACTTACATGAAGAACTCAAGAAATTAATATTTTTCTATTTATCAATTCTGAAAAAATTATATTCTTTGATTTTGAAGTGACATTTCTGGAGTTTTAGCCAATTATAGAAGTAACACTTTTGGCACAGAATTTCAATGTGCAAACACAGTAGAAGCCACTTTAAGAATTTTGAAAAAATGTATTGAAGGAAAACTGGAAAAAAATCAAAACGGCAAAAGAATTTGGTCACCAGAAAAATAGACTTGCCTATTTTTCCTTGTATTAAAACATCTAATGAAGCAAACCCAATCGTTTTGGAGTAAAAATTGGAGAACAGATTTAAAAATTGTACAGAAACACCTACATTATTCTTGAATCGATTTAGAAATAAAAAATGTAGGTACCAGACCCAAAATTTCTCTTTCAATGAGTTGTACCTGTGAGTCAAATTCTGAAGTGGTCTACCTCATATAGAATAAAAAGGTCTAAAATGTGGCGAGGACCTGAAAGGACCTTGAACACACTGATGAATTTAGAAAATGTGATACACAATAAAACACTCAAGCGAAAACATCTGTAAAGCGCAGAGACTTGTTCTACAAGAGCCAAGAATCACCAACAAAACTAACACCCAAGATTCAACACATCAGTATGACTGTCATGGTACATTCCATAAAATGTTGAATTCTGAATGACAGTTACGCAGTGAAGTGGGCATGCTTACATGTCCAATTCTTACTACATCTTGAATATCTTGAAGTTGTTTGGGCCTCTATGCCC
>VOMN01094095.1:0-22507 GCA_014899125.1 Orchestia grillus
GGTGTACCAACGCGTTCTGCAATGGGGAGACAGCGCAGCACTCGAACTGGGGTGTACCAACGCGTTCTGCAATAGGGAGTCTACGTGATATTATAACTTGGGTCCATGAACGTGCCTTTCGAATGATTTGCAACTTTTCTTGCCTTAAATTATAAACTGAAGGCATACTTGTTATTTGCGAGCCTCAGGCACTCAACATAAGTAGAGCGACTGACACTGCTCCACTGTTGAGGTTGTCACCGTTCCATTCTTACAGCTAACACCGCTTTACTGAATACCTGAAATTTACAAGCATTTCTAACGATTTCGTGTACAATTAATGTTTGTACCCACGATACTGTGTGACAACTTGTGCATTAAAGAACGTAAACTTTTTATGGCTCATTCCGATTACATCCGAGATTCAATATTTCAGTCAGAACATAAAACATACCAAAACTATGAGGCGTGCTTTCCGACAAGGCGTAAATTAGAGCCTGAGTATAAAACGATGAAACATGGAAGAGGTTGCAACCTTAAATGGAATTTCTGACGTTAGAGAAAAGAGAATTTTCCCAGAAAGCTCTCTGGGTACTCCAGTATTATCTATATATTAAAAACAGCCGAACAGCACAGATAGACAAGAAAACGACACACATGGATACCAGAATTACTACACAGATGAACTCCCAGAGTACAGACACAGATGGACAGCCAATCTCAGGCACAATTCTTTGCCTCGAGGCAACGAAAACTTCTCTGATGCTCGTAAATTAAATAGGACTGTTATAATTTGGACTTCATAAACCACATCAAGCTTCAAAACGACTGAAAAAATTTCTGCTGATATGAACCCAGAATTTAAGCGGAATAACAAGCGATGAGAAATTTATGGCGCACATAGAGCGTAAGCCTTGATTCAGTGCTCACTGATCAAAGCGAACGTCAGATGAAAACTTCAATATACTGACTGTAGAGGCTCATTCAATACCATTTCCTCATACAAACCAAAAAGCGCACGGCGGCAGTTGCCATATAAATACATTAATAATAGTATTTTAATTCACACGTAATATACTTTTGATTATAGTGAATTCTAACTCGCGACGCCGATTCGTCAAGGCCGATTAGAAAATTCTAGATAATAGATACGTAGTAATGTCGATAGTAATCACAGAAAATGTCAATTTTTCCGACAAACTTCAACACGCAAAACTATAATTCCTCACACTTATACGTTACTACACACTCTCGATGTCAGACAGCACAGCGCATAGGTTGACGAGGCAGTAGTTGTGCCTTCGTCGGCGCTCGCTGCGGTTGCCAGGGAAACCCGTCGCCTCACTGCCTGAGGGAGATTCCCTGCAGCACCGGGCGGGAACTGGGTGTGTATGTCCACGTGACGGAACACCTTTCAAAGAGAGAGCCACACCAGAAGTAGGCTGCAATCTACCGGGGATTTGCTCTACTGTCGAGTGGGCGATTGGAGAGGGAACTCACAATCAAGTGATCCGTGGAATCACTTTAAATCCCGGTAATCCGTAAACCAAAGGATAGTCGAAAACCGAGAGGTCGCTTTCAGTTCCCTGATGCGTGAGTGAGATCGCTGATTTGACTGATCTGTGAGGTCACTGAGTTATGATGCAAGTAATATTTTAAGGCAGGCGCACTTAATTGCTCAGATCGATTAATTCTGGAGCTGCTTCATGAATGCTCTCAATAAGGTAACAGATCCTACAGTACTTGACTCATGGAAGCCGTCTTTCATGGAATGTGTAGTTTTGCTCTCATGCGACACGAGACGGCTCGCGCTCTTTAGAGATTTTTAGTACGTTACGCTCTTGACTACGAGTGTAATGCTGGAGCACATCCGACGCCGAATTTGACCACTAAATTTGACTCACGTGGCAAATGAGCTCTGAGCTGATTAAATAAAATGGCAAAAAAATTCAACATCAGACTTTTACGGTAGTAATACACCAATAAACGTGTTTTTACCGCTTATGCCTCTGGTAATATACTGGATTGATGAATCACGTAGACCTGCACCCGAAATTATTCATAGCCGGCAAATTATAAGCAGTCGTATTTACTAAAAAGTCATTTAAACCCAAACTTTTCTAAGTTACCGTAGTTCAGTCCAATGATGATGTATCGATTTTACAAAACAAATAAACAATTTATCAAACCATCAACGTACCTAACATTAAAAAATACAATGAACGTGTTAATAAAAGCCCGGGCTCATACTGTTCGTCCCCTTACTAAACAGCGTGGCCTTAATTGCGATTTGCTTTGCAAACGCTTTTTGTAATTGGTAATTAAGTTGTTGCGAGTAACTGCTGATATTTAGAACCATTATTTCATGCAAAAATTCTTGAACAATTCTTTAAAAAATTCGGTTCCTAGTCATGACATTTTCTCGGGGATTAGCCACAAATTCACGAAGGGATCAGTTTTAATCTTTGTCTCGAACACTTTAACATTTAATTTCATGATCCTGAAACCAATTGGTCACCGATTCCGCCGTGTGTTTGGGATCGTCACCCGGAAAGGTCCAATCATGACCAAGTTCCCGTTTCTCTGCTTGCATTTGGATATTATTGCCGAGTATTTTGATGTACTGATCTCTTGTTTCTTTATTCCACAAACTTTTGTAAGACTGCACCACTATCAGAAAAGTAACACTACTACGTGAGACTACGACCTCCGTGTCGGACACTTCAGCGTTTTTTACCATCTATGCCTCGCTCTCCTTCCTCCAAACATAGACAATAGCTTGGCTGCATGCCCCAAAAGATTTATTTTGATCACATCTGACCCCAAAAAAATTCGAAAATACGATGATGGACGATCAATACGAAACTAAGCTAACTCCAAACGCAACTTGACGTGTTCATCTTGGTGGCAACAAAGATGTCAGGGAACCTGTTTCCACACAGAATACTTTCCTTGGAAAAATGAAGCTTAAACTTTACATCACTCACGCGTCAATTGTAATAAGAGACTGAAAACTCAACAATGTACTGTGTGTGTTTTGGAATTACGTAATTGAAGTTTTTCTTCAGCAGCTAGGAATCTGACAGGGTCGACTTTCTCTCAGAATATTCTCATTTGAAGTCCCTTGAAGTGCTTTTCGTGAAACTTTATGTCAATACGATAAAGATGGCTCAAAATTTTTTATATAGTCGTTCTATAATTCTTGTTAATAAATCTCACATTTTATGCACGTTTCGTCGACATTATATTTCTTCCCAGCATACATTTATGTTTTATAGACCATTCGAAAGATTTTGAATTGCATTATAATGCGATGAATGGTCAGTACAGTTACATCCAATTATATCGAAATTTTCTTACACCCCACTTCATGTTTATGAAAGTTTACTATGTGCCTTCTGAGGCCGTCGCTGAGCTTTTCTCCCATAGCTTAAAAATAGGCCTATAAATAATTTGTGCTGTCAACATAAGTTTAGAAAATCAGTAATGAAGCGTTTGAAGAACGAAACGGTTGTATTAAATTTATTTCAGATGAAGTGAATACACAAATGAAGATTCTCTTCCACTCATAAATAGGAAAAAACTTACGCACATATCAAAAATAGAATGGATGTGCCTAATTTGGACGTCGCATCAATATGACCTAACATTCTTTAATAATATGCTTACTGTAAACATACAACAGCATGTTCTAAAATATTTTACAATTTTATTTTGATTTTTGCCTTTGTTTTACAGTTCAGTTCTGAAACGTGGGTTGCACGCTTCCAGCAGGACATGAGCGCTACGCGTATGAATAACTTCAGGGTCATGTGTACCTTGACCCTGTCACTATGGAATTGTATGGGAAGTTTTTTGTATAATAAAGAAAACTTCTCACTTGAAGTGAAAAGCAAAGACACAACTGAGCAAGAAAAAGCAACACGCAACTGAATATTAGAACCAGTGTTTTTTGTGCGATAATTCACAAATGAATAATACATAACACACAAGTGGCGCCTCCGCCAGCTTAAGAAATTCGCTGCAAGGTCCGCGTGCCCGCCAGCAACTTCGTCATTCCAGCTCAATAATTAGCGGAAACATGTCGTACCTGCGCTCAAACGCTACAGGAAATGCCTTAAATTTTCTCGGCGGATGAACTCCACACATGAATTTATTTTGGTAGTTTTCATTCACTTCCTATTTAACAGACTTCAATAAACTAAATATTTAAATATGGATAGATTTTTCGTTTCGTACACCAATACGGTATTAAGAAACTGACTAATCCGGCCATTGAATTTGAACTTAAATGTCATGCTGTGTTGTTACTAATTAAGCAACTAATTCAAAATAATATGCTTAGTAAATTACATTCAAGTCATAAATGCAGTATGATATGCTGCATGGGGTGCCTATAGCGAGCCTGCATAAAGAAACCGATTTCAATAGCAATAGAATTATTTTATAATTTATTCTAGGTATTGCTGTTAATATTACATAGTTGAGGTTTAAATACAGTTTTAGTATGATTAAAGCATCGCAATAGAATTGAGGAAGAATTAATTCAAGAGGCATCACTGAGCAGCATGTTTTTACCTCTGGCAACACCGCCCGCTGTATCAGACAAAAGAATCGGCGCGTTTTCTCGAGAATGAGAAAAAAATACGGATCGAAACGAATGAAAAGGACCAAAGACTTTGTGTAACGCGTTGAATTAGGAACTGAACGCGCCAAAGGCCTAGAGAGAATGGGAACGAAAAAGAATGAAAACAATATTCAGGAACACTGAACACACAGCACCGAACAGAGACCACCGGTTCGAAAGCTGAGATTTGTCAGATGAACGTAAATTCACTGAGGCACACTCGCTAAGAAGCTAAATCCATCCTCCGCACGCATCTAGGGAATCATCATATCCTTCGGGCCATCAATCGATTAGAATCGCACAACTGAAATCAAATATTGTAACCATTAACATGATACAGTAAAACGGAAACTTTTCATTCTTGGAATTTTGATCTTTAAATTTCCTAATCAACGTGTAACATAATTGTTGTAGAAATATAAGTGTTGAAACAAATTTTATGAAAACCCCCTTTCAATCATTCAACCGCCAGAAAAAATAGGCTTGTTAATTTGAATAATACAGAAGAACAAGATATGTCTGAAACTCCTCAAATTAATTTATTAAAATTTTCTCAATAAGTCCAGAGCTATCTCAAACACAGGACGGACATGAGCAATGCATGGCCGCCTGAATGACTGATGCCCTATCGTTGCATGAGCTGAGAGCGACACTACAAGATCCCCTGAGTTTGTATAATAATTTTCAGATGTAGCTACCAGCTTGATACCTCTCATAATGATAGTCTGACTGAAGTGCTATTATTACGTAATACTCCAACGAAAAAGCTAAAATATGGGCCAGTTCCTGGTCTCATTTCTCAAACCCTGCGTTAGATTCCTGCGTTGTTTTGTCTCTCCAAGTTTGTTAAGCTGCTCGTAATTCCTAAGCAGTTTCCAAGCCAACCAAATTTTGAAACCCTGAGAGACTAATGCAGGGATAATTACGCGCAGTAGATGACTGATAGAAGAAGTCTGTCCACAGCCAATTCAGAGCATTCTTTCTTTTAGGCCACCAAGATCTCGACTAGTCAGCAGGTGGCGCTAGTGTGAGGGCTTGTCACTTCACAGAAGACTACGTGACTTTATTTTTATTCCTTGTATAGACTATTCCTGGTAATTAAGTGTTAAATCCTTATTCCACTTATTCTAAAACTATATAAAGTAATCAATATTGCTCTAAAACTTCGCAATTGTATTATACTTGTTTTATACCTTTTACAGGTAAAATAGTTGTGAAAAAAGGTAAATTTGAGTATTCATTCACCGGACCACAGAAGTGAAGTTCAGACTCTGAATAGTTTCAATTTTATTCACTAACCAAGAAATAAGAAACATGGTTTCAACAGATGAACAAGACTTAAGTTGGATTTTGCTACGAACTCAATTGTAAAATAAAACTTCAGTAGCGCAAGGATTGAGACGGCTCCTGTTCCACCTACTTCTCTCATGGAAAAATTGAGCCGAAATTAAGAATTAGTATTATTAGATAGTTTAAAACTCCCTAGCCACACGGAATGCGATCTCAAGAGAGTGAAAATAAGAGAACATTTAGTACGGACTTCAGACCACGCAGAATTTATGCACACATGTGTTCGCACACAAAATTTCCTGCGCATACAAACAAGTGAAGAAAGAAGAGGAAGAAAAGATAAAGAAACATGAGCGAAGAAGGCATGAAAAAGGAAAGATGCAAAGAGGGCACGAAAGATAGAAGTCTGAAAAACCTAGCTAGAGCTGAGGTAACCTAACAGTGCCCCCCAGGGGACACTAGTCCCCATAGCATAGGATACACAAACTTAACCTAACCTTATTGCTAATGGCCTATATTTACCACCTGAGGTATCCCAAAATAAAGAAGTAAATGTACCTATGGGTTGAACAAAAGTCACTTCACCATTTTGAACGTTTATCACACGACAACTTATACATCTATAAAAATAGGTTTCATATGAAATGAAAGCGAAAATCTTGACGTTTTATTATTCAAATATGATATCCTTTACATGTTCTCCATAATTATTTAAACACAAGCGTATTCTAGGTAGAGTAGTTTCCATGACTTTATACAAAATATTGAGTTATTCTGTTGATTTCTTCGATGATGTCGTTTTTTAATTTATGGATAATATAAGGCATATTGATGTCAGCCTTCCCTTCAACACTTTGACTACGATTCTCCCCGCAGGTAAAATTACATGCTGACAAATATCTCTACTGTGAATTTAAAAATGAAGGATTTTGGTTTCACAATTTGTGACCTCTATTAATTTTCTTTCTAATTAGAACTAGCCTATTCGATTGATGAACAAAATTTGACGAAACCGCGAAAATTTTTATTTAAACATGATAGTGCTTTGGTTACATTAGGTTATATCAGATGATCGCGTGTACCATACATGACCCTCTCCGGAGGCAAAGTGTTAAGGTATCCTATGAGGAAAAAATCTACAGGGGTTAAATCAGGAGACATTGGTGGCCATGGAACTTCACCAAAACGTAAAATTAAAAGACCAGGAAAGGCAGCTCTTAGTATTGCCATGGTTTCTCTTGCTTTATTTGGTGTCGCCCGCCTTGTAGGAACTACAAATTCTGCTCATCCAAAGCTTCCAGATGTGGCAAGAAATATTCCTGTATCATTCATTAGTAGTTATCTCCTTTCATTGTCACGGTTGTACCATCAACATCTTCGAAGAAGTATGGAGTAATGATTTTTACACTGATTATTCCCCATCAGACAGTAACCTTCTGCGCATGAAGGGTTGCTCATGGATTATAAGAGGGTTTTCATCACACCAGAGTCTGCAATTTTGTTTATTAACATACCCACTGATATGGAAATGGACCTCATCAGACATGATTAGGTGTGAGGTAAAAGTCTTATCATTCATCCGCCATAGAAATGCACGTGCGAAGTCCTTTTTTTGTTGATGGTCTGCAAACTATGACAATTGTGTTACTCAAATTTTACACATAAACAGTTTTAAAGAATTGGTTAGGATGAGTAGCACTGATATGCGTGAAATTCCTAGTTGACTGGAACGTTGTGTAGTCTACGTTTTTTAATCTGGTGCAACACTCAATGAAACCAGTTGAATTACACATGCATTTCCACACCAATCTCGGTCTGCCAGACGTTCTTCGTCTGCTTTTGAGCAGGAATCTCTGAATCTTGAAAACATTATAAAAATGAAATGTTTAGAAGGCCTTTGTTGATTAAATGTTCTACCGAAGTCCCTCTGTAATGTTAACTAACGATCCATTGCGAGAGAAATAACTTTCCACTATTTTTCTTCGTTGGTTCCTGCCGTATGTCGGTATTTTTGGAATACGATAGTTGTGTAAATTTCGATCACATCTACTTCAAATCCATATCGTCGATACAGGATGAATCCAAGATTTCTTTTCCATTTCCTATGTAACCCATTTTCATATCCGTACTAGTTGTTTAATAAATGATCAAAATGGTAAAGTGAATTTTGCGCCACCCTGTACATAATATATAAAAATGCATCCATAACATTTGTACTTATCACAGCGATTCTGATAGGTTGAAACCACTCGTGGAAACCACTCAATTGTAACTGGTATCAATCTGTCAAACTTTCCACGCAATAAAAAAAGATTTAGGCATTTTTCTCCATAGTCACGCATGACCTATATGCTCAATGAAACGAAAATATGACATTTGAATTGTTTAACAGTTAGACAACAGTGGTGAAAAAACACGGAAGCCTCGCCGGGTGAACATAACATACTCTGATGTGTACCTCTTTACTGAGAGAGATAGATGCCAAGATATTTAATGTACAAGACTAAAAGTATTTAACAAAGAGCAACTTCTGTGGCATTTTCTTTACCACCTACACTATTAGCAAGCAAAAGTACACAGTAAATATGTTCACGGACAATTTCTACATTGGAACAATTATTTTAATCAAATTTTTTGGTACACACACGTATGGTTGGAATTTTCGATAAACTTCTCGTTATGAAAGTTCCAAACAATCTGCAATTCAAAGATGATGCACTGTCTGCTAAATTCGTGTACTTTCCAACCTTGATATTGCCTTAACCTATCTAACACGAGTAAAAATATCCGCTTTATCGGAAAAAACATGCCCTTTTATTTAGGGCACAAAAGTTGCCGGTGAGTGAAACTTACCCACGACAATTCGCATATTTCATGCAACTATTTCGACAAGGTGCGGATTCTCTGTTTTCAAATTCCTTGACACTGAGCGCATATTCATCTTGTGGGCTCCATGGCCTAGTGGTGAGCGTGATGGCCTCACAGCCCAAAGGGCTAGGGTTCGAGCCTCGGCTCAATGGGGCTTTTCACGCGACTGCGGAGTACTTCCCTTGGAAAAGGAAGTTTAAACCACACATTCCTCACATCCCCCACCACACCAGTAGTTGTAAGACATTTAAAACCCAACGGTAAAACGTGTTGGAATGAATAAAGGTTCTTCTTCCAGAGCCCACCATGTAAACAAGCGGCAGAAACACGACTTAAATTCCTGCACAACACGCGGCCGCGACTATGCGACACGCCCCTCGGATTCGTAATCGGAGTCGTGGAGCGCTGTACCGGCACGCGTTAATCATCGCGCCCGTTCAGGAAAAGCAGGCGAAACGTGCGACGTAGCCTTTCCCTATGAAAAGCTCTTTTCTACAGTACAGCTAGATATTGAGCTCTTGATTCAAAATTAGTGTAGTGAAAATTTTATGATCACGTTATTCAAAACTATGACGGCTAGCATGTAACTGACCGTGTCACGCTACCGTTGTTGGAAACAACTATTTTCTTCAATACTGCTTGGGTAACTGGCTAACGAAACCATCCTCTTGGAAGTACGTAAACAAGTAAAAAATACAAGTATACTTAAGAAGAAATGCTACATGGCTTTGATAATCGCAGTGGCACAATATTTAAGGCAGCGATGCCTGCGATGGATTTGGGTAGCGAGTTAATCGACCAGAAAATAAAAAACAAACCCTTCGCGGTTAGGACACTTCCTGTAGCCTAGGATTCTGAATCAAATTTCCCAGGTATTAGGTATAAAATTATTCAGAACAGATTCACAAACATCCGGATTTCAATGTATCAACTTCTACCGATTTTCTCCACAAATGTTCGACTCGAGCACGGCGATGCCTTCATTTCTGAACTTGGTTCAGTACACCTTCACCGGACACGTTAGACATGCACCTCTACTTGCCACGTCTCTCTAACTACTGACTGGATGGTCGAGTTTGGAGCAAGAGCAAGACAGCAACGCTCGACAAGCGCACCGCGGTCACCTGTTCTATTGTGTCCATGCCTTTACAGAATCTTCTGTGTCCGACGGCAGAGGGTAAACTCGTCTCTGTAGTAACCCATAAGCTGAGCTACGCAGAAATTCTTGAGACAGCACAACTCAGTAAGAAATCAATTTTTGTATCAGCTTGCACAAAAAATTGCTGTAAAAGCAATTATCAACACAAAAACTACATTCATCTGATGTTCACGCACTTTCGTCAGATCACAACCAACACTTACGACACAATATTTACAACCATTTTTATTTTGTTCTTGTGCATGAATTAAGAGCAATTCATCTGCCTCACTTGATTTATCATCCAACTGACATGTAACTGCCATGTATACAGCCAACCTCGCTGATTTCACAGGCAACTTTAACATTCATCGACAGTGTTATTTTATTGAGATTTTCTTTATTTTTTCACTCGCTGAGTTCTCACAGATCACAGTCTATAAGAGAACGGGCTTTCCCTACGGGTGTGTTGTGCTCCTTTCGGGAACAAAATGATATGAATTTTTATATCACTTCCTTTGTTTTCCAAGTAAAAGGATAAAATATTTTCTAATTTACGTATGCATTTACGTGCGTTGATAATATTGCCTCCCTTTTTGTTTCGAATTACTTCGGTTTCTTTTTCAGTTTATTATCGGCTAATCAATGAACCTACTGAAAAATTTGCTAAATTGAGTAACGAATCGGAAGTATGCTGTGCAAATCTGTTTTTTCAACTCTGAAAATATCTCACGTACCATTCTTATTCTCGTACGAGAGCAGGTAGTACGTAATTGACTAAGTGCGTGCGAGACGGTAGAATGCAAGTAACTATACATACTCTCTTTACTCGATAAGGAAGCATACCTCAAGTATTCTGTTTTGCAGTTATGTGCCCACCTTTTAAGATAGTTGGCATCTTCTTTCCGTTTTGACGAGTCAGATGAGTATTTTCCAGAGCGACTCTTCCTCGGAATCATCACACCTGGGCTCATTTCAACATCTTTTGCTGCACTGCTCGCGTTTATCATCTTATTATCATTTCAACAGCTTTTGCTGCTCTGCTCGCGTTTATCGTCTCCTTCTCAATTCAACAGCTTTTACTGCACTGCTCGCGTTTATCAGCTCATTATCATTTCAACAGCTTTTGCTGCACTGCTCGCGTTTTCCACTCCGCTGCTGCTGCTGCACCAACATGTGTCGTTTCCATGTCCACATTCCATATTGAAGCAACTTTGATTCATCTCGCTTGAACGAAGAATACTGGGAGCTCAACTAATCGAGACCCACAAATATCTCCATGGCTTCATCAGTGCTAACCCAGAATGGCTCATCGAAAGAACTATGACGTTCGAACAAGAAATAACGGCTATAAAAACAATAACGTTCATACCAGAAATAACGGCAGTAAACTGCTAAGAGAAGGCATGAGAGCATCCCAGACCGAGAATTTCTCTCAGGTTAAAACTATTAGGCATCAGATGCGTCTATGGGATAACATAGTCCCTGTTGGACAGGGAATACTTTCAAGAATCGTCTCGATGAAACTGGGTGAGGAATCTCCGTTCATTCGAACGACAATGACATTCGAACGAATATGGTTGATGACCCCATCAAAATTCTGCCACTCGTTCTATATACTCGTACAAAAACCTGATAAAGTAGCATGAAACTGTGTTTCAAAATACATCATGATATGCATCCTATTTTATGTCTAAGTTTGAATGAAATTAAATTAATATTTTGCATATGGAGAATAGAAGAAGAAATTTATTGGTATCTAGATAATTTATGTACTGGATACCACAGGATTCAACAAAAAAACTTTAAAACTACACAATAGGAGATATGAGAAATTTATTCAGTAGTTGGAAATCTAACCCAGAATATAAAAAGAATCGGTATCATAGAAAACATATATTTGACCCTCAAACTAGTCTCGTTTTGTAAAATTCATCCTCAGTGAATGCTATCTGTCATAGTTGTATTCGTTTTTTCAGTTGATATTCATTTATCATATACTTTACAAAACTAGACTGGTATGAGAGGCATAGATGTTTTCATAACAACAATTAAACTTCTTTTAATAAAGAGGATATATTCTATGTTTTGTACGGTAACGTATTCAGTAAATTTAGTCGATATTTTTCATGAGCCCTACTGTGCTGTATGTATTCATCCGTATTTAGGTATGAAAACGTCAACTGCACAGTCACACGACAGGTGCGTTTCCCGGAGCGCGTGACCGAGAGTCACGTCCCAGTAACGAGTTCAGTAAGCGTAGAATTGTGATATTATTAGCGTGTCGTACGTATTATTATGAATTACTGTCATATCTGTATTACACGCGAGCTGAGGCAGTAGCAGTAACAGGTGTTGTCATTTTTTATTACAGAATTATTTTCATATTTTACTTTTTATATTATTTCATTTCTTTGTTACATACTTTTTTGTAGAATGTGTGCCATAATGGTTCTTCATAATAGCGGTTGAATGAGAAAAATTTGTTAGACAGTTTGTCAATTGCTGGATTCATACAAATACGTGTATCCTTTGTATAATGTGTATTATTATATTACTTGGTTTTGTAGAGCGATGGCAGGGGTTGCTGAGTTGTACCACAATTCGATTCTAGAATGCGTATCAGGTGGCAAAGTGTTTGCGTCTGTGTTCTGTCCTCGATTTCAGTGCGCGCAAGAGACAATGTTTTGGTTGTGTGATACGATGTGACCGATTCATGAAATGTCAATTTCGTTGTCGCACTCCTTGGATTTGGGTAGTGACCAAAAATAGACCACTCAGCTCTTTACTGAAGCTCTTTTCTATTCCATTCTAATCTGTTTCATTATATTCCATTTTTTCTACACCTATACTTTGCTACAGGTCCGATGTCTCCGCGCCAAAGAAAATGCGTTCATTTCTGACTCTTAAAACTATTCTTTTCCGACAATGTTTTTCTATGACGATTATTGCTAGCCGTAACTGCAAATATTCGATTGTCGAACACCATTTCTATGACGATCATTGCTAGCCATAACTGCAAATATTCGATTGTCGAACACCATCTGGCAACAAGCCCGCCCCAACAATCTAACCCTAACCAATTACGGTGAAGAATTTACCACACTTTTCTGCTCTGACTGGGTGAGATGATTATGAATTGTGCATGAATTCATCAGATTCACTAGACGAATTATGGTGCGCCCCAAACCTCCCTGAATAGCTCGCACTAGCCTCTACCATCGGCTTGCCCCAAAAGCTAACCTGGCCTCCAACAGCTGACTAGTGTCGCGAGTATTCTAATCACCAAACCAGCTCATTTGTTCCACCGAAGGTTACCGTAGTCAAGCAGAAGCCGCTACTCTTACTTCTCTTCCCGGCCCGCTTCCATGACTCCCAGCTGTTTTCCATTTGCCTTCAGTTCAAATTACAGATGCATTCACAGATCAGTTTGATTAACTCTCAACCAACTTTCAAATTCTGATTTGCACACCAGATGTTTACGTAAAATTATGTTTTACTCGTACACATTGTTATGTGATGAGTCGTTGCTCTTTCTATTCGATGGTGAACATTTTTACACATACGCACACACTTAGATATTAAACAGCACTACCTTATTGAATTTCGATTTTAAAAGTTTTTATTCGTCACCATTAATATCCATATTGAGTAATATGTTGATACAAATAGCGTTTGAAAGATTACCGGTACACAGACTCACCCAACAATATTCTTATTGTGGCCAAAAATTAGGTCCTTTGATAGATAACTAACGCTACGAAGTCTTCTGATACCTTGACTCTGTTTTCTGGAATAAGGTCTCATGTCCACTGTGCCTTGTGCTCCTATTTTCGGCATCAAATAACGTGTCAGTTTTGTCTCTGTCGGCTTTGAGGCCACAGCAGGAGGTGGCCTCAAGCGCTTACGTTTTGTTGTAGGGCGGCGCCATCGTGGGTGATTGAGTGATGCTCTATTTCACAACTGTTTTTTTATTATTTAGTTGCAATGAATCATTTTCAGATCTCATAACATTGGAAATTTAAGGAACAATCTTGTTTCTACCCTGAAGCCTTTCGCGTCTACTTGAAATTCGAATGAGCATAAAATTTCTGCAAGTAAATGCGAATGTGGCTAAAAGTCAATAAAATATGCATCAATATAAGTAAAACAAAGTTCATTCTTTTCTCGTACAGGAAAAAAATTCAGCTCTCGCAAATAACGATGGGTAATGGTATAATAGAACAAAATGATCACTCAAAGTTTCTGGGAATAATCCTTGAAAAGCATTTAACATCCAATGACCATACGTCATACATTTGTAAAAAACTTTTAAAATCAATTGNACTGCCCGGACAAGGAGATCATGAACACCATCCTCAACCCTTGAAATCGACGTGCGATCAAGAATAATTAGGATCAATGCCGAGAATGATTTGCAAACACAGGCGACTCTTCTAAAAGCATGGGAATTCTGAAATTGCCCAACCTTTATCAATTCTCGCTGCGAAATTTTATGTTCAAAACCATCAGAACAAACGGCGACCCAAATCTCTACGAAAAAATGACTGCTCATTTCCATCCCCAAGATCATGTCACTACAAATTGTAATAAATTAGTACTTCCTTATTACTCACGCACTAAATCCCACCATTGCATTTTCTTTGCAGGCACTAAATCTTGGAATTCCATTCCTTCAAACATACAACAAATTACTTCATTTAGATCATTTAAGACTAATCGTGAGGCCTACTTTCTCTCGCTGTATTGAAAGAATATGCATAAATCTGTGAACATAGACCTATGAGGATACATATTCAAATATGTTATGTGCATGTAGTCCTTTGCTCGATTACTATCTCATATCATTCTTGTCACTTTAAAATACTTCATTTCTTTTATTGGAGTATACATACGTTCGTGAACGTCGACCTATGAAAATATGTGCTCAAAAATGTGTGTGTATGTTAGTCTCTTACCCAAATTGCTAAATTCACACCATATTTTGACCTTAATATTCGATTTTAACCAACTCATTCACTTCCTGTAACTTACATACCTGAGTGTAATATTAAGCCTTTTTTTGTTATTAATCATTGAGGTGTTGTAAATTGAATGCCTTCATTTCTATATAGATTACCCTAGAAGCTTTGTAGCCTTTTCGGGCCTACATGTGGTATAAATCCTGATCCCGGTTCTGCGTCATTCCTCATTTGATTGTAAACCTGTATCAGATGTCAATTACTTGTGGTAAATAAATGTTTACAAAAAATGTTTACAAATGTTAACAAATAGTCGAGAGAGATTATGACCAATACTATAAAAACAGTTCATTTTTCGATGTGAATGGAACTTCAATTTTATATATTGAGCGATTACTTTACGAGTTGTAAATGTTGATACTTGTTATCTGGCTTCAGTTACTTTTTTGTGAACTTACTACTGAAGATAGTTGACTTCTATTGACATATTGAGGAATATATACTATTTTCTATTCATATCTTGTATGACTTAGTTTCGCGCATCCCATCCCTGCATTTTAATTATATTAATTAGAAATAAAATATTGACAAATTTGATCTAGTTAATCATACCTTCATCCGGATTTTTCAGAAAGCCGAGCGCTTCCAATCAATGTTTGCTTTATAATAATTACGTAAATGAAGTTAACTAATTTTATCCACGGAACCCAGAGAGGGCTCGCGTTCATTGGCCAAGTAGTTGCATTTTGTTTTTGGCACATCATTAATGTTGAGAAATGTTTAAACATAAACTAATTATTCATCAATAGATTTACTCCAGTATAAAAGGTTAGTATGAGACTTGCTATACTGTTAGGTTACTTCAGCTATAGATACACCTACTGGATTTCTATCTTTTATGCCCAGTGTACTATCGTTAATATTTACAACTTTTTCGCTATCTTATTTTGTCTTTTCTTTTTCTTCATCCATAACTTGCTGTTTCTATGTGCATGGGATCCCACGTGGGAACACACCTTGTGCGCAGATTCTCAGTTTCCTACAGTCCATACTAAATGGTACCGTCTCCTTCAGTGAAATATAGTCTGAGTCCCTGAAGCGCTGCGATCTATGCCTCTACTACTCGTGCTTTTACTTATTAATCGTGATTATAGTTTCTCGAAGAAATATGAGACTTGGGAAAAACGGAAATACTTCCCTAGTACAATTTTAATTTAAAAAATATTTTTACATGCAGAGAACGTACAAGTTGTCATTTCATCAAAAAATGATTTTGGAAATGCGATAAAGAACTCACAAGAGCAGTTGTGTCTCAGGCCATCTCATTACATGGAAAAATAAAAAAAAACAATTAATTTTTGCTTCGCTAAATTTGAGACTAAATTTTCACTAAGCCTTTGATACTCATACATGGTTAAACTTATATACATTAATAAAAATTACAGAGTATTTTAAAAGGTTCCCGCTAACACTGAACTCTGGAGAAATTAGGAATTAATTTTGTATAATAATCTTTTGTTAGAAAAAATTAGAAATGTTCGGAACAACTTAGTAACTTCACGGGTAAATTTTGACAGGCAGAAAATTCTCGCCCGAAAACACAACAAATCGTGTGTCCCTAAAACACACGTCAACTTGATCACCACTTCGAACGAAATACAGGGGTTGGACAAAATAATTGAAACACCTAACATTTAGCAATCATAATCTTCGAATATGTTATAAGCAATCAAAACAACATATTTTAATGCTTTATTAATTATAATCGTTGTTATTTGAGTACTTAAAGAAATTAACGGCTTTTTATTTATTTATTTAAAAAAATTGGTTTATAAGCTTATAAAAATAGCAGACCTTTCTGACTTTCAAGGAGGGCGAATTGTCGGTACTCGTATTCCAGGTGCTAGTGTATAAGAAACTGTCGAATGCTTGACGTTTCAAGAAGTACTGTCTCAAAAGTAATGACTGCTTTTGAAAGAGAATGAAAAATGCCTCAGTTCCGACTGAAAGTTGAAGTTGTCTGAGAGACCGTCGGACTCGAAATCGAATTGTTAGAGGATCACAAGACTACGGTTCTTAATTAAAATCCCTGCAGACCTCAATTAACACCTAAAAAGCCCAGTTTTCACAAAAACAGTTCGTCGGGAACTCCACAAATACAAATTCTACGGAAGAGCTGTTATTAGAAAACCTCTGCTCTAAGAGACGAATGTTTCGAAGCGTTTAGAGTGGCCCATCCATACTGCTAGAACTGTTAAAGAATGGCACGAGGAAATTCTGATGAGGTTGAGCATCACTTCTGGCCATCGCAATCCCCAGACCTCAACATTATTGAGTATTTATGGTCGATTTTAGAGATTCATGTAAGCAGTCGATTTCCGTCGCCATCGTCTCTAAAAGAACTGGAGGGTGCTTTCACTGAAAAATGAGCTAAAATTCCATTGGAAACAATTCACAATTTGCATGAATGAATACCTCGGAGAATTGAGGCTGTAATTGCCTCATTTTCACGTAAACAGGGAGTATTTCACTTGAAAAATGGAAAAGGAAGTTTACACCACACATTCCTCACATACCTCACTACTCCGGTGGTTGTAAGGCATCGTGAACCCAACGGTAAAACGTGTTGGAATTAACAAAAGTGTATGTGTAAACATTTCTGCGAATTTCTGCGCCTGGCGTAAATTTGACCAAAAAATTGAAACACACCGTCAGTTGAGCACGATGTCGTTATGCCGTCTTCTCAGAGCTACGCCAATATAATTTGCATATCAAGTTGATGAGGAATACGCAAGTTCCTTATTCGGGAGTGATGAAGTTCGGCAAAATTCACACCGTCATGATTTCAACACATACCACCCGAGACCGCCGCTCAAGCAACTGCCAAGAATGCGACACTAGAATTTACTAAGTCAGCCCTAACGAGAGGTAAATTCAGCTTACTTCGAATCGAAATGAATCATCGGTATCAATGATCATCCTCGAACACTGTTCGCAGACCATACGTATGTCTCCTCCTTCACTGTTCGTTGAAGAAGGCGAGAAGGTCTCTGATGTTGAGAAGATAAAGTACCAATAGCTTCAACGAAGTCATCGTATTACAGAAGAAATAAAATTTTACCACAACGTGCTGCTGCTGCTGCCTGCCGCAGATCTCGCGCTACCAAAGGACGCTGCTCTAGCATCGGTCAAGTGGAAGACAGGCGCCTCAGAGCTAAAGTGTGTCTCTATGATTCAGTGAACACCCAATGCCAAAACTGTCTCTGACTGACTGAGTATCAAATTGTATAATAGAGCCCTGCTCACAACACTCTGGATATTTGACGTGAATTGTGTAATTGTTAGGCAAATTCCGAGTGAATAAAATAACAGAATGTGATGGAGTAATTCCTTAATGCAATCGCGTGTAATAGTGATGCAGTGCTATTGCAGAAGTATCGTGGTTCTAGGTGTATTAGTTTATGTTACTGTACTGCCCAGTGTATTTTCAGCAGAAATGTTTTTTACTCTTTGTGCTTTGGAGTTTCTGCTAGCGGAATATTTTGCCAGTTCCGTAATCATCAACATTAATTGTTCTAATAATTCGTTCATTTCCCGCCGAGCTTATTTCACGTTCCGCATGGTTTCTCCAAGGTTGGTACTTTGATTTCCTGTGACATGATGATGAATGATTAAAGTTTTAAATTTAATCTGTGTTCCATTTCCCTCCTCTGTAGGTTAATACGGAGCATGTACATTTTTTGCGGTAGGTCTGAAACTACCTTGCAAACCTCGGCGACCTGGTTCATTTCCATACGTAGTTCAATTTGCCAAGAATTGTTAATTAAATGCCATTTTCTAATTCCTTTCATTGCAAAAGAATAAAATATCCCCAGTAATTCAAGGAAGATTTCATTTCGTATTATGATTGTATAATATCAATTACATTGAAGAAAAGTAATTTTAAATATCCATTGACCTTCAAACAAAAGCCAACTTATTACTGCTTTTTATTAGAGGTACTGCTTTTATTATTGTACACTTTGTTTCTGTACAATGCATAGGAAAATTATGGATTCAGCCAGGCGGAAGACAAACGTGAAATTTTGTAACCTAGTGTTTTGGGTTTTACGTTATTATAGGAAATAAAATAATTTTTTTTAATATTTCTCAAATTAGGTAAACTTTGATAAGTAGGTATCACCACCAGCGCCCCTGCCAGTGGATGATGATGTGTTGTCCACGTGATTGGAGAGACGAGCGAGCGTGCTACGCTCTTCTGTCTGCGGGAAAAGTCATGGTGACGCTGATTCTCGAACGATGACTTTCTTTCTTTCCTGCCCGATAACATAAACGCAAGTTAATGCTCTGAGAAGTGAATAGTCATTAGTATGAGATCTTTCTCAATGTTTTCCCCAAGCAAGAAAAAAATGAAGAGTCATTTTAGGAGTTTATCCATGATAACAGATTGTCATGTTCTTTCGAGATTAAATGAATCGTTCACTGCGACAAGAATGACAGAACAAAACAGACATCAAGGGTAGACATGTGCTGCTTCCACGTTCTTATCTTTAGGTATCGACCTTTGTTGCTAGAGTATTCGTCGTACACTCAACAAAAGTTTTCTTTGCTGGCAAACAACCATCGAAGCCAATCACATCAACAAGGCAAGAATGAATGAATAAAGTTCTTAAACATAGGGGCAAGATCTCCATTGTTTAAAATGGAAGTGATGCTCTAATTTACAAAAACTTCCTCGCAGTCACATTTTAGGATTTGCTATCCAAATTGAAGGAATTTAACGTGTGCTTCATTATTTTTAGGAATAAAATTTATCAGACCTAAGAAATCTACGTCTAATTGTAAACAAACAAAAGTTAGTTCCGTATTACCGTGAATTTTTATTGGAAAGAAATTAAACCTAAATTAATCATATTATAATAGCTCCAACACTTGAATTAATTTATAGTATATACTTAACGAAGACGTTTATGTGCGTCAGTGGCAAGAACTATTAATTGCAATTAAGCATCGCTAGATACCACTTGAGTGATATGAAAATAAGTTACTGGCTGGGGCTGGTATGTTGATAGATATATGTGAGGCGATGCTTCATTATAGATTGAAAAACGTTGTATTTTTTTCGTTCAGATCTTAGTTTCATGCTATATCATTTTTTTAGGTGAAATGAAGTTATTTCAAAGCAGGCCGCCACTACCTGATTCCTCACGAATTTTCTTAATTAATTTTCATAACATGTTGTTTGATCGGTCATTTATCGATAAGAAATTAAGCCAAGTATTTAGTTTATATACGAATGATTTTAAATCGACCGGATAACGTTCACTGCAATAGTAAGCAAGTCAGAGGAGTCAAGTGAGGTATTTTCTTTGTACATATTCTTCTGTCTCTCGAACATCGTGAATTCTATGAACTCGGTTACGAAATTTTTAATACTGGACCGGCTGAGAATTTTACGTTAAGTACCATTAAGCTTTACACGTTAAATGAAAGAAGCGCTAGCTCAGTAATACAATGCGCACAAAAATTCTAACGAACATGGTATTGACATCTAATTGCTCATTTGGGAATATGAAAGAAAACTCTAATACACAAAAAAATATGAGTCAGACTAATCAGGAAATTCGAACTAATGTATCCGATTCATCTCAGAACACTGGAATAGAAAGCGGTTAGGTAGGAATGATTAACAGGATTACTCAACTAGCGGTGATGAATCGTTGGATGGGCGACTGTTGCCTCTGCAGCGCCTATAGCGGATTTTAGGGCGGGGGGATAAAATATTAGAGGACACGTTTCTTTGTACTTCCAACCACGTCACTCGTAAATCGAGACCATGAACTCCTAAGAGACCGATACAATTAGCTACAGGCGTCCCATTTGGACGTGTGCGAGTAATTCTAGAAATGCGCCCGTAGGCGGCAATGTCTCACAAGATGTTCGGACGAAGAGTGAATGCTTGAGGCCGGCAGGCTACCCTCATGTGGTCCCACTCGAGGGCTCGGGCGTGCATGCCGTGCCAAGGTTAAACTCGTGACGCGCTTGTTACGCGTGTTGTTATGCATGGCGTTTATGCGAGTCCTCAATGACTCCTAAGTCCTAAAATCAAGCGTAGTTTGTATCCAAAGTAAAACTTGATAAACAGAAGGTTCATCTAATTAGTATTTTCAGGTATTAACACCAAAGAAAACCTTAAGACTTATAACCTTTATAAGATGTCAACTCTCGAGTGGCATGGCGTCTGTTGCTCCGCGTTCCAAGGAAGTATGGTAGAAAGCGCTGTCGCTTTGACTCGAGATGACGTTTGGGCGAGAAAATGGCCTTCGTGAATTTGCTGTAGATATTCATCTTTTTCCCTCCCCTCGTCGTTGAATAAATTGGCCTCTTTCACGATGAAGATATTATTCTTTTTATCTCGTATGTTTTATCTTTTGTTACATGTGCCCCGTACAGTCACACCAGAGCTAATTTGAGTCATCTGACTCCCACGTGTCTCAAGTGGCAGCGAACGTTATCCCACACATTGAGATAGTGAAAACAAAAGATAGTGTAGTTTTTCCATTTGTAGTTCATGAATTGTTTATAAGCGTCCTGCCAGAACCGTTCGGAACCGGAGAACCTCGCTGACCACACGACACTCGAAGTTACGATAAATTTCTTTGAAAGGTCAAAAATATTCTCTTCACTATGCATGCAACGGCTCGTCAAGCACATTTCTTATCACAATCGCGTCTTATCAGGGTTTCGTTTTCAGAGAAGGTCTCATCGCGGTAAACAGGGAAGATTACAAAGTAACGTTCGTCATCCAATGAAAGAAAAGAAGAAAAAAAGAAAACACTTTATTCCGAAATCAGTCACAAAGCATATAACCTTCGGGTTCTCATTTAGTAAAATTACAGCCTTCAAATTAAAATGTGGAAGTCGCAATGGAACTTCAGATTGTGATCAGTAAGACTACAACCTTAACATTACGGGTGGAAATCGCATTGAAACATCGAATTGTGATTCATAATTTTANAAATGTTATGAGCATTTGCACAGCTTAATACTGATACTTATTAAATTCTTTGCTAAGAACTAAAAATGAAATATTAGCCAAAAAACATTGCGTGAGCGTTGTCCATACATCATAAAAAAATTACGATGCGAAGATGGGCTATTGCAACCTAGAATCTCTTATACAAAAGATAGACCGCAAAATGATAACGAAAAAATCGTGATTCATAAGAAATATTATGAAAGAAAGGAAGAGAGAAAGATAAATCGTTTGTTCCGAAATCAGTTACATAAAAAGCATGGTACAATTTTTCCCGAAATTGAAATTTGGCTTATTTTTTTCCGGTCTGAGGTCTGTATCTTTTTTAAAGCGCAATAAACTCAATTTTTGTAAAAAATCTGATGCGCATTGAAATTATGTATTCAACGAGTTATAAATCATTTTCGTACGACCAAAACTGTAGAAGAAGTAGGCTTCCAACCACGGAATATCAAAATTTTACAGGAGAGCCCTACATGTATACACTCTGAATAAATGAAAAAAGTCAAGTAGAACGTCTTATTTAGCTCAGAAACGGCACTTTCATCACTTTTGTGGACCAAGGCATTCTTGATTGTTATCGCCTGACTTTTTTGGGCTTGGGAAGT
>VOMN01094102.1:0-22350 GCA_014899125.1 Orchestia grillus
CCTGACGTAAAGGCCTATTTCATGCAAACGACTCGGCACAGTTTGTCGAGAAACAAATATTTCATCTTAAATTTGTGGAAAAACGTGTCCTGCCGGAATAAAACGATTCTCTTGACAAACAAGACGATGCACGGAACGATGCAATTTTTGGAGTGGAAAGGTACAGTTACCTTCCATTTTTTTCGGTCTACCCTACTTTTTTCTTGTGAAATTCAGCGAGCGTCGTTGTACACTTACAATATTCCACGTATAAAAAGATGACTCACAACACTTTTGGAAGTCCAGAAATTTGTTTACGGTGTGATTTAAATTCTGAAACTTTATGATTTCAGATTTCATTCAGAAGCATTATAAGAACTGATGCTTCTTATGAGTTCTAAACATAAACATTAACTAAATATCATGATTTAGCAATGATTGGAGACTTTGAATAAAAATGTATATCAACAAAAAGTCTATCCTACATTACACCCCTGCTACCTTTAATCTACTACCCTAAACTAACACCATAAATTGCTACAATACTACCCGAAATTTACTACCCTGAGCCACCACCTTACTACCCTAAAATTGATGTCAAACTAATGTCTGATAAACGAGTAGATTACTTCGGTAACTCTTCAAGTATTCGTTGAAGTATTTTTATCCACAGTCCCTTTTTTAAGCCCTCTAAAGTGTCCGTAAGATAAGAGACCCAAAGCTACACTCGAGTCAAATAATATTTAAAATCAATAGCCGTTTTTACTCCCGCATTCGGCCTCCTTTTACATTGATCGTAGCCTCCAAACGAGGGGCCATTACGTGATAGGAATATCATCATGAAACTTGGATCATAAAACTGCAACACCAAATTTAGAAAGGATGCTTTAGAACTAAAGGATCACGCTACGGTGGTTCAGATTCCAAAGTACGAATACTTCATTCAAGTCTTTAATTTTCCCCTTTCCTAGTATATTACTTTTACGTGGGAATTGCAGCGAAATATCATTACGATGTAAAACTCCCTCGGCGACTCCATTATTCTAACAAAACTTCGCAGAACAATGCGTAACATTACCCAGCTGATCCTTTGCTTCTGTCTGACGCCCTTTGTGAGGCGATCTCCATGCTCGAATTCGAGGGACCTTTGAGCAACTGATGCTCCTCAAAGTTGCCGCCAGCTCAAGAGAGCACTTCGCTTTGAACTGCGTCCTGAAATCCGAATCGTCGTTCGTTCGAGCTGGATGTTTATAGTCAGAATGCTTGAGGATCAAATAATAGCGCTGTAAATGAATAAGGTTCAAAATAAAACCTTGAACTAGTGTACCCTCGTTGGAACGGAAAGATACCTTAAAATGTCAGTCCGTGTTTATGAATCATGCAGATTCATCTCACGTTCAGATTCATTACGTAGCGAAATTATCCATCAAAGCTTGCGTATAAGTCAATTCTAATGATTCTTGCCTCAATGACTGCACGCTTCTAAGTTTCTCGTGCTGTGACTTACTTGGGATTTGTTTTAAAAACAGGAAATGTTTTACTAGCCAGAGTGTAGTGCTCCTTGTTTAAATTGGCGATTTAGACTCGACAGGCCATCGTGTTGCCTGCAGGTGTGAAAGGGAGACAAAAAGGAGTGGAAGAAGAAAAACGCCCTCGCAATGTTTAATGTGTGGTAATTGATAGAGGAAAACCGGTCGCGCAATGTTTAATGTGTGACAATTGATAGAAGATAATCGGTCTCGTAATGTTTAATGTGCGACAATTGATACAAGAAAATCGGTCTCGCAATGTTAAAGTGTTAAAATTGACAAAAGAAAATCGGCCACGCAATGTTTAACGTCCGACAAAATTAAGAAGAAAATCGATCTAGCAATCTTTAAAGTCTAAAAAATTCACGTCCAGCTTCTACATTCGTGCCTTTAACTGTACAATTTGAACACGAATTAAGTGTAATATTTTTAGCGCTGTTTTATTTAACGCAACGAAACACGACGCGAGTGATTTGTTTACTCGCGTAATTTCTTCTTCTATTTGAAACAAAATTCGGACAGACGTACAGACCAAGCAGTAAGATGTGATCTGAAATGTGTTATAGGATGCATCTGAAATGAAACTCACGTTTTAATTTACAATGTTTAATCGTAAATGAGAAGCACAATCGATTTGTACCAAAAAAGTTTTAATATTATTTTCCAATATAGTGCTAATAGGTCGGTTGCTGGAAACCCAATTTTCTAGATAAAAAGAAGAACCAACGTTATTGGAAACATCCTTAAATAAAGTTAGATTAATTAAAATTAATTAATTAAAACAGGACAAAAATTTTTAGAGTGCCATGTTTTAAACTGGTACTTCTGTAATTGTTTTCATCTCTGATGAAGAAAGCTTAGCATTCAGAAGCGCATGCAAAACAAATTAATTAAATATATTCCAAATTGCGTTAATTCTTCTTTTTTAAACTCGAATATTATTTTTTATTCACTGAGAGTTTGAATGTTTGAATCCCTAGACCGCCGCCAAACTCGGTGGGTACAAAACCGTTTTAGCTGTCAGCCAAAGCGAACAAAGTCGTTGAGATGGAGGACGGGAAGCATCAAATGGCACCGCAAACGAGGATTCAAATGGTGCCCTCAATTCTCAGTTAGGGCCGGGGGCAGCAGTCCCCAGCCTCGACGCCAGGCACAGCTCAGCTCGACTATCTTCTTTAAACTTCAGCTCTAAATTCTCCAGTAGCGCTGAATAATTTCACGCAGGGGCTGACCTGACCGAGCTTATTGTTTTGCACTGCCTTGTCTGCTCATTTTTGCCTTTGAGTAATTCAGATCCTCCCCAGCAGCTCTAGCATATTCCAACAGGTGAGCTCTCAAGATAATGGAGTGAGAAATGCTTCATGTAGATGGACAAGTGTTTTGGATGCAATACGCGGTACCTTAGGGAAAACTACATTGGATGGCACATTTAGAAAAGAACTTCATCTGTGTGCTGAGCGGGGGTTATTGATCTCGACTTTATCCGAATTTCGAGAGTAATCGAAAAACTTCACATATACATCCATGAAAAATCAGAATTAATATTTTTTTCAAAAAGTACCTGGAAGAGCTTCACCGCTGAATTTTCATCCATCATTTGTTTCATTAATTGTCTGAGTATGTTTGAAAACACTTTCAAGCATATGTGAACCTACTTGACCATCCTCAGTCGCGTTCCTATTTTGCAGGCAACCTGCCTCGAGGTGTTCTGGCCAACAAATACAGCTCACTCGTTGGCTCATCAGCATTCATCCTGCGCCACCTGGTGGGAAATTCTGAGTTTTACCGACAGTTTTACCCCCGTGCTGGACTGGTGTACGTAACGGTGTTGCAGCACGAGGCCCTGGAAATAACTCGAGAAGTAATGGCTTAAGAAATGTTTACGCATACGAGTGGGGACTCCAATAAATTCGGTCTTCTTTCCCTAGCGCGTAACTGAAGAAACACGAAATAACATTCGGAGTTGAGTAGGGAAATCAGCCTAAACCGACGGGATTTTTATGAGAGCGACGTGTGAGTGTTTTGAAACAGGTGGAATTTCTGTTCCTCAATAAGAAGCACTTGCTAAGCACGAGGATTTGCTCGTGTAATTCTCCAATTGATGCCACCATTTAACCTTACGTATAATTTATCGCAGAAACACAGAAAAGATTACGTTCGTATTGATGCTTTACAGCTTTGTTACATGTCATCAATGTTTTAATATTTTAAGATCATGACGTATTCAAAACGTGGAATAAAATAATATTGAGAAATCACTTGTCTTATTCAAATTATATCGACTGAAAATATGGTTTGTTACCCTTATTTTACCTATAAATATTTATAATAATCCAAACTATAAGAACAGAATGATAATACAAACGGTAGTAGAGGATAAAAAAACAATCAATGTTAACCTCTGAAGTAATTTACCGATTTTGAAAAGCTGAGAAGCAACAGAATCCTGAGATTTACAAGGTTTATTTTAATTACGTTTTCAAGAGGATATTCTTCATGTGTGGAGGCTGCACATCGCGGCACTAGTGAGTGCTGGTCCAATTCGCCTGATTTCTGCTTCGATGGAGCCTCAGATTTCTGCTTCGATGGATGCCTTGAGTTGGTGTACATCTGTCGGCTTATCACGGTAAAATTTTCCCTCTAAGTATCCCCTAAGGATACAATGATATCAAATAAAACAGGTACGTCTCAAGATTCCATACATGCTTAGTTTTTAAAAATCTGTTTTATATATTAGCAGTTGATGAAGATTCTTTTTAGTTCCTTCATTAAAATTCACCCTGTACAGTAAATACTCATGGAATTAGCGGTGAGTATAGGTTACATATGTCTGGCGTAAATAGTTTCCGTGTGCCTTATTATCAGATCCAATAAAAGATCTACCTGGAGAGCTAGAGAATTGAGTTCGGTGAACTGTGAAATTAACTAAGTCTTGAGCAGGCATTGGGATGAGTGTACTTTTAATGAATATTAAATGAGAATAGATTGCTTTTTCGGATCCACTCTGAATTCCACTTTTTCCACGAATTCCACAAGTTAAACTTCAGTGACCGCTAAATGACATATTTGATGACTCTGTACTTTGCTTACGGACTGAAGGTTTAAGCATAAGTTGTTTCTGAGAAATTTCTTGGGGGAAGTGTCACTTCATGGATTTTCAGTTATCGATAATAGCTCAATTGAATGAATTCGTCATCAAGTCTGTGAGGAAAACCTCTACTGAGAGAAACATTTTACGCACAAACTTCTCAGGATCAGTGTCTGTTAAACAAACTTAGCTGAGACAGCGTCACCAGCTGAGACTAGTGCCGAGTGAACAGGATGATAAAAAACTATGCATCAAAATTTCACGTTTATGTCACTGGTGGGTTAAAAGCATAATTTAACACTTTGTGTGACTGAGCAAAATGAAAAAATAATTTTGATACCAGAGCTTTGTTTTCTACGATCAGGTCAATGCATTTCCAAATTAGTATTTTCAAAATAACGCCAGTGTTAAATTTAGCACCATTATAATAGAAAAGTAGGGTTTCATAGAAAAAATAGACTGTTTTGATGTTCTGCATCAATAGGAGGTGGGGAATAACCCTCAATTGCCAGGATGAAAAACTTTTTGCTCTGGCGTAATCTCAACGCTGTTTTGTAAACTCAACGGGGTTTTGTAAAATCAGCGCGGTTTTGTAAACTCAGCGCGGTTTTGTAAAATCAGCGCGGTTTTGTAAAATCAGCGCGGTTTTGTAAACTCAACGTGGTTTTGTAATCTCAACGCGGTTTTGTAATCTCAACGTGGTTTTGTAATCTCAACGCGGTTTTGTAAACTCAACGCAGTTTTTGTAAGTTCTGATAGTTAATAGAAAGCTGTGCGCTGATGGTTTCCCGTCTTTTTTCTTCGTTATTATTACATCATTGCTCGTATTTTCTTTAGTGTTTCACTATTCAAATTTGTTTTCTTCTGTAATTTTATATTTATGGTCACCTTCACCAGTATCGTCATACAGTAGCAATCCCAAGATACAACAAACCACTGATGTTTGAACAATAAAAATTATTTTAATTAGCGAATTAATATGCTTGCAGTTACTCAAGTTTTTTAATTAAATTATTACATATTCCATAGTCTTCAAAGTGAAGGACGCATTGATAACCACCATTGATATAATGGTCAATACAAAGACCCAAGTTGAAAAACGTTGACACTCGCTCAATTTTTCCCAAGCTGCACACTCCACGCACTCCCTCATGCGACCATTACGTACGAGGCCTTAAGAGAAAAAACGTTCTTACGTCATGAAAAGAAAGTTTAATGGAGATGTAATTGACGACGTACGAAGTCGTGTTGGAGCGATAAAAATGGTGCAGGCCCTGCGAACATCTCCCGGTAAAAGTGGAAGTCAAAGTGCTGTGTCTAGAATCGTGGTATTTTTTTCAATTGCTTACCAACTGGCGTCCGCCGATTCGCAAATTCCTCTTCGCAAATAAACGCCCGCAACATCAGGCTGGAAGAAATAGCTCGGTTCCAGAATGAACGTTCACGCTTCCCTACTTGTCTGGGGAAGATGTCCGAGTGAGAAAATTCACTTTTCCTACCCTGACCCTTTATTCTTTAAGAAGATGTACCTATGTCTCTTCTCAAATAATGCATATTATGGGAAATTAACATTCCATTGGAATATGTATGTCGGCCTTCAAGATATGTAACTACCTTAATGTTATATGAAAACTTCTTAGAAATGCCCATGTTCCTTACATTAAACAAAAAAATGCGTTGAATAATTTTCTTAACGTTTTAGGTAACTCGGGGCATGAAAGTTTATTTATTAGACCAATACGACTATATGCGGTAAGGTCTACTCGTAACCAGCTTTGGGCAGCTCATTTTTGATTATTTATCTTTCTCAGTATTTGAACATTTCCTAAGTTCATTTGATCATGAACGTTTGCGTCGTGTACTGCCGAAAAGAACGAGATATGTGACTTCAATTTATTTATACATCAATTTATTTATATTTATATCAATTAAAATAAATAAATAAAATAAATAAATAAATAAATATTTATTAAACTGAAAACTTAATGGGAAGTAGCCTCAGAAAAATTTACTTTTTGTCTTGCGCAGAATAGACGCCATTTGAATAAACATTAGGTTTTAATTTTAAGCTGCCACAAGCTTCGACTTTTAATTTGAGTCTGATTAAAAACACGGTCTCCCGTTGAGCGTTTGCGCGGGAAAAGACTAAAAACGTAGCAGCGCCGCAGAAAATAGGCAATTGATTCTGCAGCCTGAATTACGGACAAATTGTCCTGCTCTTTTTCCGTGTTTCTTTCGTTGAATTTATTTGTTAGCAGAATTTTGATACCGTAGGTGCAAGATGAAATGATTTTGACAACACTTACGTCCCCTTGAACTCTCTAGGTACTGAGAAGAGTTCCTGAACTGGATGGAGCAAAAACGTTCAGCTATTGCGTATGATAGAAGGACACAAACACTCCCCAGAGACCTCAACTCCACAAACATGTTTATTTTACCTTAATTAGTTAGTTCCAACACGTTTTACCGTTGGGTTTTAAATGCTTTACAACTACTGGTGTGGTGAGGGATGTGAGGAATATGTGGTTTAAACTTCCTTTTCCAAGGGAAGTACTCCGCAATCACGTGAAAATACCTCCCTGAGCCGACTAATGAATAATTCAGAAATGTACTCGGGCCTTCACAGAGGACACACAACCAGTGATAGTCTCCTCTGTCCCTGGAATGGTCTTTTATTTAGGGAAAAAAATTTGCGATCGCTGAACTGTAAACACTTCACGTAACATCGAGTGCGCATTGTGCCAAAATGACATCGAGTTCATTGGGATGGGAAATTTTCCTCGTGAGGTGTGATTCTCAATTTAGAAATTCACGTTAGAGGGCTAGCTACAACAAAAAGTTGCGTAGCAAAGTGGAAAAGACAAGATCACGAGTTGAGGGCCTGCGGTGAGGTTCAGCTACGTTTTTCTCAGGTTAGGCCGTGATGGTGGTCCATGGTGAGGTATTGGAGTCCTAGGCAGGAATCGATTTAAATTGACCAAATTGACGAAACAAAATGTTGCCAACCCTTGGTTTACCAACAAAATGTTGCCAACCTTTGGTTGGAAACCGAGGCTCCATCTTCTACATTCTTTTGCCGCGTACATCTCCCACTCATTGCAACTCTCTCAGATCATCAACAGTTTCTAGAGTAACGGAATGATGACAAACTTGAACTCAAGTTAGAGATTGAAAGCTTTTTGCTTCAAAACCTAAAGAGTTTAGCGTTAGAGGTACAGTATACTCGTGTATGTATATTTTCAATTTCTAATTTCACTTCGCAAGAAATTTTGTGCAGAATCGTTAAAACGGAAAATAAGTTTCCGTCGTACGCTGCATCTTCGAATTAACTCTCTAAGGAGTAAGTATCAACCAGATCCCAGAAAAACTATTGTATTTCTCCCAACTGTTACTTTCAAAATTGCTAGACATCAACCCAAACCACTCATGACCGAAAATTGGAGAAACTCCAACCGGATTTGATTAGCGACAGGAAAAATGTTCCTTTTCCTCAGAGCAACACTTAATTAATTGACGGCCACTGAACCATTCTGTTTAATTTGGGATGAAATTGTCCAACGTGGGCAGCGTATTCTGAATTCGCTTTAAATTGGAGCTCGTAGGGACTGGAAAAGGGACCCGAGATGTTCTCTTCCGAAACATCCCGCCGCATTTACTGACGAGAACAACTCCAAGTAGATCCATAAACTAGGCAATGGGTTTTATTAAAACAGTCTAAAGATATTGAGACGGTGTCATAACAGTTGGCCGGAGGAATAGGCGAAATACCATCAAGAAATTCACGTACGATAAAGAAGTCCGTTTTAAGGAGTACTGAAGTTCTTGAGCTTCTGTACTTCGCGTCATTTCTTCACGTTTGCTTTCGCTAATTTAATTTGTCGAGGCAATTTGTAGCGCGGACATATCAAATGTAGCGTTACAGCTCTGCATGAGGCTGCAGAGGCTGAAGCTGTCCTATTGAGCTCGTTTCCAGGTGTGCAAATTTACCTTTTTACCTAAAGAGCGAGGCGCGATGATCAATTTTGACAGTAATTTTTACATTTAACGGAAAATTTTCAGTAAAACCAATCGGCTTGAATGGGATGTTCATGAACAAGTAGCACGTTCTTTTTCCAATGCACAGAAGCCATTGACAATGAAAGTGAGTCAAGATCAATAATACATCGTGAAAAATATTTGGAGGCGTTTGAGTTACCGAACATTAATATTAAAACTATGGTTCTAAAGTTAAGGAATTATAGCATAGCTCCGTAGAGAAATGAAACAAGCTCATTAATTGAAACTGCGTTAAATCCTGCCACAATGGACAGCGTTGCCTCTCACTCCAGCGACTCCCAGCCGTCTTGTATGAATAATTTCCCATTAAAGACCCGTGCTTAGCTGTCTCTTATGGCTGCACTTGAGTCTGTCTGCACAACTCTCAGTCGCAGGGCAATAAGCCTCGTGAATGAGCCTTCTGTAGACAACATATGCGTTTATATTAATCATGGCGGTGGTGAGATGCTCTGATATTACAGCCCTTATTGCTTGACAGGCTTCGCTGGGGTCCCGCCGCAGACAATGGCAAAACCAGCGTAGCGACTGCTGTCGAGGCTGCTCCTGACTTTGCATTTCCTAGCAATGATGTAGCACCCTGGCCCTTGGGAACCACACCAGATGTCGAACGGTGCTTCGTAGAACTGCGCCACCAATGCATGACTGCTAGTATTATTGGCCTGTAATGTCTTGACATTACAGGCTAACAATAATGCTCACGAAGTTTTTCGAGTGCCGTGAACTCCACATTGCGCACAATTTAAGTGTCATCTTCTTTTTTTATAACATGGTGTGCTTCTAATTGCTGAAAATAATTATCAGTAGTTCTGCTCAAAAAGGCTCCCGAACTTGTTCAGAATGTATTTCACGAGGGCCTATAGGTGTATTTCTAGCCCTTCTCAGCGTCATTTCATGAGGCTTATAGTAACTCATTGTTCATTATAGATTATAATGAATTATAATTAACTCAATGATCATTCTAGTGAGATGACTGTCATAACAGCTGGCGAAACTCAAAAACTTCCTTGAAAAAATACCGTAAAGCCTACTCGCCGTAATAATTCCCTCATTACTTTGTACGTGTATGCGATTTCTCTACTTGAAATCCAATCCAGGCCATTGAGCAAAATAAAATTTTATCAGCAAAAAATTCTTTTCCGCGTGGGTGAAAAGTAATCTCTTAGAGCTTTCAGCTGCGATGGGGAGTAACATTAATCATTTCCAAAGAGAGAAGTTGGCCTAGAGTGAAAGAGGGACTCATTATCGGAACTAATTGCGGGCGGCGACTGAACAAACAGCGATGAGAGAGCATTGTCTGAGCGACCTGCCCAACTGGGGGCGGACTCTAGCTGGGGGGAGCGAACGATAGCTTGCTCGAGACTGAGTACTGAGTGTATATCTCACAACGCGAGGATAGAGGAGAGTGAATGATAGCTTGCTGGAGACTGAGTGTGTATTTCACAACGCGAGGATAGAGAAGAGTGAATGATAGCTTGCTGGAGACTGAGTGAGTATCTCACAATGCGAGGATAGAGGAGAGAGAATGATATCTTGGTGCAGACGCACGAGCGAAGAAAGAAGAGAGGGGCAGAGTTTTGAATTCAGAAATTCATACAGGGCAGCGACGACCAAATAAATCATGGAAAATAGCTGGAAAGAAAGCGAGGGACGATGAGGGGCTCTATGAAAGTGAACTACTGTAGATAACCAAGAGTTATTGGCCTTCACTATCTATAAGCCTTCATAAGCTACAGGCCTTGAAGGGCTGCACATAAATTGTGAGACAAAAACAGCAATGATGATCAGCGCTTCCTTTGATGTCAGATATTATTGTTGAGCGAGTCATTAATAAATAGACAGCAGCATTCCAAACGACAGAAACCATATATAATGAGTTCTTTCTTCATTGCATATATGTATATTTAAATTACAGAATGAGTTAATTAGGTCTATCTCATGATTATCCGACGTACTGAGAGCAAATTAGGGTCTAGTTTGGCTGCTTTGAGGGGGTTAACGACGACCAAGTGAGTCGGAGTAAGGATGGTCGCTGAACTTTGGAGACCGAGGGAAAGTGGCGGGTTTCACCTCTGAAAGGAATACAGCCGGCAGCCATAATTTCAGCGCAGGTCGCGTTACAAGCTGTCTGTCCTATACAGAGTAAATGCTAGACTTTAATTCTGAAGTGAAGTGTTGGCGGTCTTACGCTACATCTCGTAGGTTTGGAACGGTTTAAATTAGTCGAAATAAATAGTTAATGATCGTTTTTTATTGGCTTCAAAAGAAGTGAGATCATTCGAATAGAATGTAATTCTTGAAACATCGATGTTAGTTTGAATAACTTAGTTCACTACCTAACATCGCCGTGAACGTTTGGCTTGCAATTATAACATCATCCGGCGGCGTTCGCTTATTGCATCTTCAACTTAGGCATAGCAACTATGAACATAGTACAAACTGTAGTTCTCTTAACATCAGTCGTTGTTAAGCCTACTTCACAGCTTAAAAACAGTTTATTATCAGAGCTAGTACTCTAAATATCAGAGCTGGTATTCTAAATATCACGTTCAAAATTTATTTCTTTTTCTATAGTTCTTACTTTTCTTTCAGAGTTTGTTTCATTGGAAATTCTTCTGCATTGCTAATTACGTATATCGAAAATAAATTTTTCACTTACATATACGGTATTTCAAGTTATTTCGTTAGTCATTATGAATGTTGCCACTTCATGTTTCCTGTCATTAGTCTTTGACTTTTTATTAAGAAAGTGGAGATTTTTTCCGACAGGGCAGTTTGCGTGGGGTTACGTATCCCATTAAATAAAACTGGACGTAAAGGAGTGTTCACTTTGAATTCTGTCATAGTTCATCCAGAAGACCGTAAATTTCCCAACAATTACGTTCATTTTGCGAGCTTGAACACTGGAAACCTCGTGCAGTGACTTGTAGTGTCTGGGTGTATCCCTTACTGAACATCTCGGTAACTGTCGATAACGGAAAGTGAGCAAACGGTGTTCGCTGCCACCGATCCTCCGTACGGGCTCTGTAGTGAGACGAAGTGCTGCCTTGTTACGAAAGTTTGCATTGCTGGTACCGTCGCCTAGTATATTGTCATCCGATTTTTATGCGAGGATTTGCATGTCGTTTTTGGCGTCTTCAACGATACAGGAAGGACCGTGCGTGAAGCTGTGGGACGCGCTCGATCTATGTGCGACAGACGAGATAAGGTTTTTTTCGTAAGACTTCTAGCGAAATTTTTTAGAACAGAATTAAACATCTTGAGGTCAGAGAATTCAGGATAGGATGAAGTTAAATTCAATTCATCAAGAATCTCTGCGAAAAAGTCATGGTAAAACTATTAACGGAGAGAGGGTAGAATATTTTACCATTTTAATAAACAGGCTAAGTTGTAAAATATATCGAATTAATGTCGGGATCAACATACAATTTAGATGATGCTCTCCCCAAGGAGGTCAGCCAGTACTGAAGTCAGATCCATCACGTTGGTGTATTTGCATAGATATAACCCTAGAGTCTCTGAAGTCTCTAAAGGACTAAAATAAAAGCTCTGTCAAAGAACGATGACATATTTTACGTTTTTTGTTTTACTCATGCCTGGAGAAAACTTGATGAAATTTCCAAAAGCTCCAAATTTAATTTTCTCGACTCAAAAACTTTTCTTTGAATCTGCAGCGCAGGATTTTAGGTACGTGTATTGACTCATCTATGATCCCAATAAAATTCAACCTAGTTGACTGTTCCTGTGAGGAGTGATGCTGCTCAGGGTTTTACGGTCTCCACTCCAGTGTGCATCTTTCTGTCGTCTGCTAAAAAGGAAGTTGTTGGCTTCTCTGAAAAGTGAAACATTTTTAGTCTATGGGTGCTTTTCTTCTCAGAAATTGATCCAATTAAAGCATATCAATCGGATTTGATACGTTCTTCTCAAAGATTGTTTGCTACCATTCAGCTAAATTTAACTGTCTTTGATTAAGCTTGTTTTAAGCCCTGACAAAAAAAAACTCAATCAAAGACCTACTGACAAAACGACACAAATAAGTTTGATCTAGCTTTTTGTGTACTCTTTGCTTCGCTTTTACCGAAACTGGTAAAATTTGAACTGCGTATTGTGATGACTAGATGGACGTAAAAAAACTATCTTGCTTACTTTTTGATTTTGTGTCCCAATGGACTAGATAGTATGAGCGATATTTTAGATCGCTTCTGATAAATAATTAACGTTGTCGTTCGGAAATCACTGAACGATTAATCGATTTCAAGCAAGAAATGGAATATGATTAATAATTAATAATTAATCGTATTCGATTTCTTTGGTTTGAACTTCTATTATAATAAAAATTCAAACCAACTATTCTAAGTAGAGTGCTCATGGCACAGTTCATAAACATTTATTGATAAGCAAAAAGTTCAGCGCATTAAGAACAAACAAACTGTTGATCTCAATTTCTTACTAAGATGATGCAGAGAACTTGATTGCGAGTCCATCAGAACTGAAGTACTGTTGCTGTTAATTCAGGCTAGAAAGTCATAAGGTACGAACAGAGAACTGAAAAACTATTTGTACATTCTGTAGTAGATTGGAACACTTTTTGTGCGCTTTTTTCGTGAAAACTCCTTTGGAGACCGTTACTAATGTTTGACCTCTTACACTTATTTTACATTACTCAGTTCTCTAATAAGTTTTTGCACTCGTTTTTCTACTTAGTCTAGTCACCTTTTCCTTGCCATCACGATACTAGGGGGATTATACTTAATTGTTGCAGATTCAGTCTTAATATTTCTAATTATTCTACATCAAGGACAAAACCAGCCGTTTCAACATTTTCCTAGAATCATAAGTCTATCGATGAATAAGAATTTATTCTCTTTTAACTATGAGTTCAATGTTCGTGAAAAAAACAAAGTCATTACGAATACAATACAATTTTAAATGACCGACCTTAGGCCCATGACTAGGAGCCGTGATAGCACCTACAGGTAAAGGGGTCCCCGTCGCCGTCAGTTCACCCGATAAAAGTCACCACCAGAACCATCACTCCGTCCCAAAAGTCACCACCAGAACCATCACTCCGTCCCAAAAGTCACTACCAGAATCATCAGGCCGTCATTCAGCACCAATCTTTCAGAACTCCTCCAATTTGCTCACTCCGATTTCCCGTTCAGGGAGGTTATTTCAAATCGACCCCAAACTTTGGCCGTTCACCGAAAACTTTTTCGTTACCAAACCGGGAAATGTGATTAGTTATTGCACGTACTATTGACTATTTATTTTTCTGTTAGCTTATCGCTTGGAAAGGCAACAAAAATGAAAAGTGGATAATACGTATAATGTAAGCAGTTAAAATAAAATTTTGAACACCAAATTCATATTATTTAGAGATTTCGATATTGTTCATTGTGCGTTTGGTTTTCCCCCAGAAACAGAAGCAGAGGTCGCAGAGTCCTGCATGCAGAGCACAAAATTTTCACTGGAATATTCTCGTATGTTTCCCCTTTTACGAAAACTAAGCGCTATTCTAACCCTTGTGTGGGATACTTCTAATGAACCATCTTTTAAGCAACAAGAAAAGTAAAGAAGATAAAATATTCAAGCAATTATAAAAGTAAAACTAAGCTAAAATTTGAGTGACCCAAGAGGGTTAATTGAATTCGGTGGATCGAAATTCAAAATTATATAAAGTAGGTAGGGTAAAATCTGATACTTTTTGATCTGCGTAGAACAAATATGTGAAAATTACCGCCACAATGAATGCAACATTTTTATGAATTGCAGATATTCTTTAAAACTTAAAATTAGGTTTAATTTCCCCCTTTTTATAGTTTCCCAGCTACTGATACTCAAAACGAATACTTTACCTTCGCCCTACCCAGTATATTTCGAATCAATTTCATTATTACAAGTCCTATATTTAAACATTGAAGTGAAACGTTTCCACTCATGCATTACTTTTACAGAAAAGTTTAGAAAAAGTAGTTTCACTTGTATTGACAAACAGAGAAGCTGCAAAAAACCAATATTTTAGTTCACGCGCACATTTTTATTAGCATTACTTTGGCAAACTTGCGATGTATCAAAGTAATTGCTCGCGAGAAAAGTGCTTCAAGGTCCAGAAAAGCCTGGAGAGCTCATATATAGTCTCGAGCAGACCAGCGGGATCAGTGCGCAGTGGAGCGAACATCGGCGATCTTAGAGGCTTAGATCTGAGCTACCTCAGCTCCGGGTCCGGAATTCCTTCTCTGCTGGACGGACACAAAACCTGGATACGCCGCTGGATCTTTCTTGGGTAAATAATACAAACCTTGGAGGATATGGACCTTTCTTGAGCCCAGGCGAAGGTTTCCTTCAGGGTCTTTCTGAGTTATATGAAATTTAGTTTCATTCGACTTAGAGCATATGAAGTCTTCGAAGGCTAGAGTATCGAGTTCTTCTATTCTGAAATCAATTGTACCTACAACCGAACTCGCTCCCGAAAGACTTTCTCATTCAATTCAAGAAATACGAGTATTCAGCTCTGGTAGGAGATGTTTATGGGCTTTGAGTCTGCTGGAACGTGAGTCGTGTTGTCTAACACGGGCGTGCAGCTCAACCTCGTGTTCAGTTCGGGAGAATATGGAGGAAAATAGTGTAATGCTTGAGAACTCCAATGATGTATTTAATTCATGCTTTGCTATATGTTGTAAGGAATTCACTCCTAATCCCAAGTTATCATGAAGGGAATGAAATGTTGNTTCTTAGGAGGAAGTGAAATTGACTCCGGGTAGATTTTTAATGGGATATTGAATATGAACTCTAAAGTTATGTAGAAAAAATCGAAAAAACACCTGTGAAGAAGTTAGTTAGACTTTAAGGGGGTTCGTCTAAAGTTGAGATCCCGATAGTGTTAATAGATGAAAGGAAAATGAACGCCAACAAATCACCGAAAAGCTGACAAATTAAATTAGTAGTGCTGTAATAATTGATCCAAAGAAACTACGATGCTCGATTCGAGTAGAAAATATTTTTCAGTTCCTCAACGTCAATGGAAATGGTTAAGTAGTTGCAAACATTAAATTCCAACGAATCTTATATCCAGTCAATCCTTCTAACGACAAGAACACTCATAAATGGCTGTCGATAACGAGAATGTTGTTTTTATATTTTGTACTTTTTATCATTGTTAATTCTCATTCATCATTGGCCCCGCGCCCATTAGCGGAGGTCAACGTTCTCTGCAGCCTTTTATGAGAGTCCAATTCCAATATTTCCTGCGAACGAAATTTTTCCTCCACTTCAGGGGAACGCGTGCCTTTGATGTATTGTCGATTTTTCGTGTATTCCAGGGGAAATTTACGAGCTTTCTGGAAAAAGTGCTACAAGTGATTTAAAGGAAACAGTTCTGCTCTCGCGGGAACGGATTTCTGATGAAGAAGCTGGAGCATCGGCCATGTCTGGAGCAGCGGCCGAACACATTCATCATTGCAATCAGCTTATTGACAGCAGAACTGCCTGGAACTTATGAGCAGACCACAGCTGCTGTGCCCATTTCGTGATTAGCGCACACGATCTGCTTTCAGCTCCAATATATTACGCAGGTAAAATTAAGACTGATCAAGAGAGCATCGTGATCGAAGGCGTGTTTGACACACACGAGAGAGCGCTATGTTCGATTCCCCATTGCAAGTTACACTTTGGATCTGAAAAATTTCAACAAATAAAGAGAGTTTCCCGTAACAAACGCATTGTTACTGAGAACTAAATTTCACACAAATAATTCAGTAATGAATCATATGTATTTAAATTCCATATTTCTCGAAATCAAGGACCGAATTTCAAGAAGCACTTTATCGAAACAGGTGCGCTATTTTAATTGAAGCAGACATTTCTATTTGCTACTTATGAGAGCCAGTTAAGTTTAAGGCTGCCACAAAACATGTTTTTAATTCTCTGTATCGTATTTTATAATAGAGTTTTTAGTACTTGACTGGTGCGAGTTAGCATTGCACCACAACAATACACTTTTCAATTTTGTATATCATTAGCTGAAGAAATTGAGCAGTTACTTGAGTGGTTTCCTATTTTGATCTGCACAATTCAGTATTCAGAAATGGCTAGGAAGGAAGCTTCGTTTGGAGGTCCCGTGAACAGAGTTCAGAGCATGAAGGAAGGTTTCAAGTTTCAGTATAAGTTTCAGTGTGTGAAATGGCTGGATGTTTTTTTGAGATTTAACTCTTATGCATTATGAAATAATGAACTCATTATACCTGTTATAAATGTGAATTTAGTTTCCAATTTGCTTCAAAACTCTATGTCATGGTCTGGTTAATCATCACAATTTAAATATATTAGGCTATTCAAGAAAGTAGCACCAGGTTGTACAATTAGTTTACGCATTTCCTCGTATTAATAATAATTGTATTTGAACATATGATTCGAAAATTATAACATTCACTTAATCTCTAGCTTAACATTCTATGTTATAACTATGTCAGTTTTCTGACGCGCCGCATTTTTGTTTTCGACAGAAAGAAGTTTTAGTTCAGTTTTTGTTTTATAGAATAAAAAGATTTGACTCTAAATGAGTGTCTAGACTCCTGAAAGCATGAAAATCCCATGGAATGATAAAAAATGAAACGGAAGAGGCAGTATCGCCCAGACAGAAGCGTAAATCCAGTGTTGGATCGTTGTGATGCAGGTGTGTGTGGAGACTGAATCCAGTGTTGGATCGCTGTGATGCAGGTGTGTGTGGAGACTGAATCCAGTGTTGGATCGTTGTGATGCAGGTGTGAGTGGTCGTTGTGATGCAGGTGTGAGTGGAGACTGAATCCAGTGTTGGATCGTGTTGATGCAGGTGTGTGTGGAGACTGAATCCAGTGTTGGATCGTTGTGATGTTTGTATTCCAGAAGGGTATAGCAAAATAGATTGTCTCCTTGAATTCATTTCCCTTCTAGAATTTAATTTTGAAATTAGCTACAACTCTCTTTTGATAAAAAATGATACAAAGGGTATTAAAAATTAAATATCAGAAATAGAGAATCAATATCAATGAAGCATTGAAAAAAGTTAAAAACTATGTAGAAAGTCAAAATTCAATCGACCACATGTTCAATTAACTGCATTATCGAATCGAAGAAACGAGCAGAGCACATATCACAACTTAATCCATGGATCTTCGAGATATAATATGAAAAATTCCAAGGCATCAGAAGCGCGACGCTTGAATAAACAAGACAATAAATGTATAATAAAAATTCATTATTTACAAGGCGTCGCTTCAATTTACTTTGTCATGATTTAATGATTTTTGGTAGCCATTTCTTAGGGTTACTCGACGCCACCTCAGTGAATAATGTTCAATTTTGTCTACACCCATACATATACCATAGAAACAAGTCGTTCGGGTGGATTTTCAGCCTTGGTAAACTTGAAAACCCCCATTAACAAGTCTGGACACTAGGAAGGGTGGAAGAGGACCACCGTTTCTGTAGATAGTAAGAAATGGATAACCAAGTGAAAACAAATGACGAGATATGATGCAACACCCAACCGTAATACTGCTACAACCCAAGTCTTTAGCGTGTCTTCCTTCAAACAGTTCGTAACTTCCAACCTAGAACTCCATGTTTACCATCTGATTCCTTTGCAGTCAAAATGCAAAGTCTAATGCCCGATCTACATACTGTATACATGTTTTGCCCAATTAAGGTCGCTCAAAAGTATTGTGGCATAAGAGTAATGCTAATGTAATCTTGCCTCAGAGGCCTGCTAACAGTGAAACCCTTGTTTTAGTTTACTATTTTTAGTGTAGAATTTCACGGCTGTATGTTGATTCTATGTCTTCTGGCTTCACTGCGCAAAGGGGTTGGCCGTAAGTGTTACGTTCAGAGCTTTATAAAAATTTCATTCTAGAATAGCAGCTGGCCTTGGAGATGTTATCAGACAGAAATATGTCACAACAACATCTTTTTCAAACTTGATCAGTACGGTGGTTTTGCGCAGTAGAAATTGCTTCGTTGGATTTTAATAGACGTTTTATGCTTTAATAGATCATTTCAAGTTTGATGGATGACTCACATTGCAGCCTGATATTGTGAGTTAATTATCGTAATCTTCTTTATCAGATAGTTACATGTTTCGACTTCATTCTAAAAAAGTTTATCGGCCAATTTATGCTGAATAAATGTCGAGCTTCCATCGTGATACGTTTTTGTTCAAAATGTAGGTCTAAAACATATTCTGGTACGTATTTATATGATGTACGAATTTTGAAAGATATAGTTTTGCCTGTGATTACACTAAAAATAATATTTCACCTCTGAGATTGTATATCTAAAGCCACTCAACAAGCACTAGTTCGAGAGCTATGTACAGTCGGGAGTTAGTGCAAGAACAAGATATGCTTCTTATCCACTCAGATGCAGTTTGATTCATGTGCATTATATCTGCAATTTATCTATGCAACAGAGTTAAAATCGCCCAATTTTCCACCAATTCGAGTGACAATGGTTTTCTTATTTCCAGACGGGGAACTTGAGATAGATTCTCTAGTTTGCAGGTCGAAAAATGGTTTAACGGAACAGCCCGCGATATTATGAAACGAAAGAATGAGATAAGTTTCCTTGCGCCGTCGTGAATATGAGAAATTTCATTCGCTTGACCTACAAACTCAGTAAGACTAAAACATAAAATGTATGTATCTTGAGCTCGGATGTAGAATAAATGACTCAAAACTTGTGGCGAGACAACAGCATTGAAAAATATAAACTGCTTAAACAATAAATGCACGACATCGCTCTAGTAGAACAACAGCCACAGGTTTATTCAGTAAGTTCAGGCTCCTGCCAAATGATTGAAGAAATAATCACTACTCACGAGTACCATCTCGTCCTTCACATAAAGTTGGCTGCCGCTGGGGAGACAGCGCAGCGCAGCCATGGTCCGAAGCCAAAATCTTTAAACATAACTCCGGAATAGATCCAATTTATCCGATAAGCTCAGCAAATTAACCCCTCTCTTTCTTATCAGCAGAAATACGACCCTCGATGCTCAGTGGAGTATTGAATTTTCGTCTGATTGTTCGCAGCCTGAGCCAGTTTGGGAGGTCGGCCTGCGATCGAGGATAAGTGAAGATTTACGACATAGCGATGAGGGCTGCAGGGTCCCTAATATGGAGCACGGAAAGCGCACCCCCAAGAAAGATAACTCTAACAGATTCCTATCGCCAGTCATTGGATAATAACGATAACTGAGAACGTTGATTGCAATATTCCTGAACGTATTTTTTTAACTTCATTTTCAATTAATAAATGTTCGAAAGTTGTGCTTTACTGCTTTATTAAATTCCATCAAAACGTTTTATTGAGCTCATCATCTATTCATCAATGAGAATCTGATTGCGCTTTCTCGGTAGAAATTAGCTTGAATGTTTTAACCACTAACCATTTCACTAAAAATTAAAATGCGAAGGAATCATTGGTAGCAATGGAAACTTAGGAGAGTGAGTGCCCTTAAACAAAATAGCATCCAATTTTGCGCTTGAGAGAAATATTTGTCAAAATGAGCGAGCGATAAATTCTGGGAAAAGAGCTCGGCTTGTCATATTAATGAAATACGTAAACAGTTACAGAAAAATACGGAGTGATTTACTGCTTCAATAGAAGTATTAAATACTTAGGATGGCTGACAGAAGATCTCATTTACATACATAATGCATTACACATAAAGAGAATTTCCGAGCGAATGTGGGAAAAACTTCAGCAACTATAGAATTTTTTTTTAAATACTGGAATATCACATAACAGAAGCATAGATGCGATGACCATGAACACATCCTGATAAACAATTGTTATTGACACTTTTTTGGGAGCTAACACTTTTCTTAAAGCATTCTACCTGTTTGTCCAAGCACAGATCGCGGCTTTTTCTTGTCTATGGATATATTTTTGCATTACAAAATAATGGATTGTGAAGAAGAACTTAAGTTCGAACACGAAATTGGTTTTGAATCAAAACCTAAGACGTTTTATGAAAGAGTTTTTCTTTGAACCCCTTAAAAAGTTAAGCGAATCCTGGCACTAAAATGATGGGGACCTAACTGATCGTTAGAGGAAAAACATATTTCCAACAAGTCACAAAAAACGTTTTACAAAAAGATACAAATACAACGTAATTTCATTTATTCCTTCATGTTATTGCTTGGGTGTAGAAAGTAAATATGAATGGTTCAAATTTAAATAGTAAATATAAATGGTTTATGGTTAAATAGCAAATATTAATGGGTCAAGTTCAAAGTACCTATGATGAAGTTATCTGAGCACACTGTTGATTTGTGGACCTAGTTTGTAAGATTGGCTACTTACGTTAACATATTTTAGAAATTTCTGTATCAGCATTTATGTTTTTTTACCTGTGATTTTAAACGTGTAGTGGGAAAATCTGAAGAGTTCACGAAAAAGTTGACTGAAAGTAAATAGGAATGAATTTCAAGTCTATGTTTAACTATCGTTACATTCAACCCGATCAAATAATGCGTTAATTTTTTTAACTATTCATTATGTGGTTGTCGATCACATTATTTTGACTACACAACTGAACTTAGCATTGTACGCAAAAGGGGCTCCAGCCTTATGTGCATGTACAGAGATGTCAAACAAATGCACTTAAGCAAAAAATTTCTCATCACAGCAAGCATCATAAAAAATGTTTATTTACGCATACCGGCTCTTAAACGTATTTTTTCAATGAAAACTATTTGTTACCGAATATCAAGTGTTGTTTCAGCGGTTTTGTTAAACTTGCAGTAAATATCACTACACAGCATATGACGACAATCTCGAAAAAAATAGGGAATTCCTTCAAAGGCCACTAGGAAAAGTAAAGAAGCTTCATCGACATGCTGAAGTAAAGGGCGACGAATACTAGATATAAACAAAATAATACATAGTAACTCTAAAATTTGCTTCGAAACTTACGATCTTTGGTTTGCAGAACGGTAAACTTGGGCTATATCTCCCAAGGCCGTGTCCCTCCTAGAAACACAGTCCGAATTACAGGCTGGTCTGAAATGCAGATCTGAATTTACCCAGGACGCTGGGACGTCCGATTGCCCAACTTCTCGAGAATAAAGTGCCGCCAGTTTAGTGAACGATGTGCAATGCGGGACAGTAGACAACTTGGTGCCCAGCAGTGTCGATATCCAGTAATTTAAGGGTGCTGAATGTGTTCTCCTTGAGAGGGTGTGAACATGCATCGCTTTACTGGTGCCTCAGCTGCTTGGGAAGAAGCTTGCAGCTCTATATGAGCCTGTGGATATGAATATTCAAAGTTCCGTTTTGCCAAACATGAGGATCGACATGATTTGTCGTACGCGGTGATGATACAAGTTTATGCAAAAGCAGCACTTCAACTATCAATGCATTATGTTTGCATTTTCATAACTCTTTCTCTGTTCTTTGGAGATTGATTTGACTCGAATGTGTGACAATAAATAAATGAAACTGTGTTGGAAAAGGGTGAGAGAAAAATCACTGAACCCAATATGTAAATAACGCCCATGGCATCGGCTTTCGCGATAAATTGGCTTCGTTCGTTACTTAACTCTCGAAAATAGTTCATTTATCGCTGAATAGGGCAGTGATTGTCGAAAGACTATTTTCTCTATTTGCTTTTTATGATTGCTTTAATACAATTTGTTCTCAATTTTACCCTCAGTTACGTCACAGTGG
>VOMN01094116.1:0-38363 GCA_014899125.1 Orchestia grillus
CTTGGTTTCGTTTTAGGTTTGGCTTGGTTACGTTTTAGGTTTGGCTTGGTTACGTTTTCAGGTTTGGCTTGGTTTTGTTCAGGTTTCGCTTGGTTACGTTTTTAGGTTTAGCTTGGATACGTTTTTATGTTTGGCTTGGTTACGTTTTTAGGTTTCGCTTGGATACGTTTTTAGGTTTCGCTTGGATACGTTTTTATGTTTGGCTTGGTTACGTTTTTAGGTTTGGCTTGGTTACGTTNGGTTAGTTTTTAGGTTGGGCTTGGTTAGTTTTTAGGTTGGGCGTGGTTAGTTTTTAGGTTGGGCGTGGTTAGTTTTTAGGTTGGGCTTTGTTAGTTTTTTGGTTGGGCTTAGTTAGTTTTTTGGTTGGCTTGGTTAGTTTTTTGGTTGGCTTGGTTAGTTTTTAGGTTGGGCTTGGTTAGTTTTTAGGTTGGGCTTGGTTACGTTTTTAGGTTGGGCTTGGTTACNTACTAGCTACCTACACTGATGAAATGTAATTAGGGTCGATAAATTTGTATTTTCATATAAGAATACGTATGCTCGTTCTAAGGATTCACGTACTTTTCTGTATGAAACATTAATGTCAATTAGGTATATTACATCAGAGCTCTATAGACGCACATTAAGCAACATCGTGAAATTTGAACTGTTCATTCTATTAAGGTGTGTTTAACACGTTAAGTAGTTAAGTTTTGGCTATGTTTAGCTAGGTTTTAGGTATAGCTTTCGGTTTAATTTTCGGATTTAAGCTATAGGTTTGATTTTAGGTTTGGCTTTAGGTTTTAGTTTTGGCTTTAGGATTTAGGTTTGGCTTTGGCTTTAGGTTTTAGGTTTTGCTTTAGTTTTTGGGTTTGGTTTTAGGGTTCAGCTTTGGTTTTAGGTTTTACGTTTGGCTTTAGGTTTTATGTTTGACTTAAGGTTTGGTTTTAGGTTTGGGTTGGTTAGGTTTGGTTTGGTTTTAGGTTTTGTTTTGTTTTTGTTTTAGGTTTGGGCTGGTTTTAAGTTTGGGTGGGTTTTAGGTTTGGGTTCATTTTAGGTTTGGGTTGGTTTTAGGTTTGGGTTGGTTTTAGGTTNGGTTAGGATAGGTTAGGATGGGTTAGGATAGGTTAGGTTAGGATAGGTTAGGTTAGGTTTTAGGTTAGGTTTTAGGTTTTAGGTTAGGTTTTAGGTTTTAGGTTTTAGGTTTTAGGCTTTAGGTTTTAGGTTTTAGGTTTTAGGCTTTAGGTTTTAGGCTTTAGGTTTTAGGCTAGGTTAGGCTAGGCTAGGTTCCCATACCGGAATCCAGGCGCAGAGAAACAGTAGGTAGAGCAGGAAGAAGAAAAAACAAATTTTGAGACAGCGCAGAAGTTTTGAAAAATGGGAAAAAGCAAAGTGGGCAGGAAAGATAAAAGTTCCGAAACCCTATCTATGGCTGAGGTTATCTAAAAATGCTCCCCTGGGGTTACCAGTTTTTACAGGATGGGAATAATAAAATGAGATGCTTAGTGAGGAAAAGGGTGTAAAGTAATTTTGTAAGGAGAAGGTGAGGTGTGCACTGGGCGCGGCATGGCTGTAACAGATTTTTACTTTTCGGCGCTTTATTTCTCTGTCTAACGAAATATCCCTCGTGCCTTGTTCCTGTGTTAAAATCATATGTCCCTATTTCTTTGTTACTAAAATAAAAAACTTATTTTAACGCTAGAACTTGGCTCCTGTTGTTAGGTCCATGTATTTGCGATGTTGCCTACCTTCAATTTAATGCCATTTATCGGTGTAGTACAAGTACAACGCACAACAAAATTACGTAAGAATAGCACGCACTTCCTATTCATTTGAAATACCATAAACAAAAACTATGTACTATTCATCGGGTACGATTAAGCCACGTCTTTCTTCGTATCTTTTCCCTCATGAGAAACCCACACTAGCTCGGGGGGAGGGGGTGAGGTGAACTAAGTCTGTTCCCTTCAGGTACCTGACGGAGTGCCATGCTACGCTGCGGTCCCTGAACCCTCTGCTGCACACGGGCCCTGACGAGTACGTGACTGCGGTGTCAAAGCTGCAGCGTAGCGTCAAAGTTGCTGAGAAGAGTTCCAAGGAAGCGTTGAAGGACCTCGCAGCAGCGGAGGCCGAGCTGCTAATGCAGAAGGTGAGGTCCCTCCAAGATGCGTGGCAGGAAGACGGCACCCTCGAGACCGCCGCACCCCAACAGCGGAAGGTGATTCTCGTGCAACTCGATGACGACAACGGCGATGGGAAAAGCTCGGGGGGTTCCAAAGATGGGCACAAGGAGGCTAAGGATGTGCCGCGCAACGCTTCTTCAGGGGAAGGTTCTGGCCTCGAGAACGCAGTCGTCAAGGCTGCTGGAGATGGGAGGGGCGGTCAGGCTCCGCTGCTGCTTGTCGCTCACCACAGAAGACTGGCGGACATGGATTACGTCAACGCTATCGCCAACAGCTTCACCATTAAGGTGAGCCGCTGCTTCACCATTAAGGTGAGCCGCTGCTGCACCTGTTGTGGGTTGAAGTATCCGTGCATTCATTTTGCCTTCGAGGCAGTACAATTAATTCCTTGGTTATTAAATAAGATTTGTTCTTCACGTTCGTTTCAAGACTGGTGTCCATCTTGTGTCCCTCGTCAATGGTAGGCAGTTCATGGTAAGGTACCGAGTGTGGTGCGGAGGCAGGAGACCACCGAATGTGTGCACTTAGGTTAGATGAAATAAATTCTTTTAGACATTTGAGTGCACAATTCTATGAATTTTAAGCCGTTGGGGGACTCAGCTTTGCCAGAAGTGGGGTAGTTAATAGCCACAGAAGCCTAATACACACCTAATTGAATCACCTAATACGATAGAAATTGAATCACCAGAAATAAAACTGTGTCCGGAGGAACGATAAAGTAGAGCGACGCTTCGCACGAAATTCAAAAGAAACCTCGTCGTGGGAAACCAAAATTTGCGGTGCATTACCTCCCAGTAAAACTCGTGTTAATGTGACTGCAACTGAGAGACGCCTCTACATTCCTGACATCCCAGTCCAAGTTTTTGGACCCCCCTCCCTTCCCCTCCCCTCCTGGGGAGGGCTGTACGTGTCTGAATTTTAAGGCTGTAATGTAACTAATTGAAAAACCGAAAGATATATACTTTGTATGTCTGATTTCGGAATAAACCATTTTTCTTTCTCAAACTTGCCGTGCAGGAGAAGGTTGTGCTGCTGCTGACCGCTGGGGAGGACAGGGGCCCCGGTGTGTTGGTCCTCACAGGGCCTCAGCTGCTCCTCCAGCGCCTCGGGCCCCAGTGAGTGGGGCCTGGGGTGGGACACGGGCCCCAGTGAGCAGGGCCTGGTGTGGGACACGGGCCCCAGTGAGCAGGGCCCGTGAAAGAGCTAAATTAAACCTTCGTCTTCGCGGAACTCGGCATGCATTGATAACTCCACGGTTATTGCGCCCCAGCTTTAGCTGTGCTGATTTTTCGGCCCATTTATTTTGCCATAATCTCAATAAAATAATAAATTTTCATGTCTTCCTTCATAAAACAACTGCTTTTCATGCTTTGACTCATGAAATAATTAGTTTTTATGGTTCGCTTTCAGCGATGACACAAATTGCTGATAATAATGCCATGATTTTGGGCCAGGTTATGCGAGTTGCTGGAAGGCAAGGGCGGCGGCAAGACGCGCTACAGCGCCAGGGTGTCAGCTCTCCACCGGAGGCGTGCCGCTGCTGACGCTGCTCTGCAGCTCCTGACGTTGCACCCGGAGGGCTGACACAACACAGCTACTGCTAACATTGCGTGGTTGCTGCTGACGATGTATTGCCAAGTCTGACACTTCAACTAGTGCTGGTGCTGACGCTGCATGGCTAGTACTGGCGCTGCATTGCCAGTGATGACGCTGCATCGCTAGTGCTGACGCTGCATTGGTAGTGCTGACGCTGCATTGGTAGTGCTGACGCTGCATTGCCAGTGCTGACGCTGCATTGCCAGTGCTGACGCTGCAAAGCTAGTGCTGACGCTGCAAAGCTAGTGCTGACGCTGCATTGCTAGTGCTGACGCCGAATCGTAGGTCTCCAATCGTTGTGAAATCATGATATTTATTCATTATTCCTGTGTAAAGCACGAAAGAAGCCTTCGTTTTCAATTATTGGTCTTTTTACCGTTTCTTCATTAATTAACATTTGTTCAGCATCGTTTCATTTCTTAATACCGACCGATGACATTTAAAAAGCGACTGTTATTAGCCAATCGTCTTTTCTAGTGATTTCTGAACATTAACTGACAATTTGGTTGATCTTGAAAGTATTCATTTTTTAAATAATTTTTCAGACAAAACATAAGTGTATAAGCCTTGCGATATTGATTTGCATTTTTCATTCATTGCCTTCAATCATTATAGAACCATAATATTTAGTTAATATTATTATTTAAAACACAGTAAAGCAATTATTTTCATCTATGCCTTTAATTTTTTGTTTCAATATTAATTTTCTTTTCGTTCAATATCGTTACATTTCTTTACCAATTGAGGATGTTCAAAAAACGATAACTATTAGCGAATCGTGTTCCCTATTAATGACGCAACATTAACGGTCAGTTGGAGTGAATTTGAAGGTGTTAATTTCATACGGATTTTTCCGAATAAACGTAGGTGTAAAGCTCTACGATAGTATATTACATTTTTATTCATTCTATTCAATCGTTATGAAATCGTAATGTTTAGTTAATATTCCTGTACAGGACGTGAAATTGACATCGGTTTTAGTTTTTACCACTGTTTTTATGATTCTTTATAAATAATTACTTGGTGCAGTATTCTTTCGTTTTTAATACAAATTCATGGTGTTTTCAAAAAGAGAACGTAATTTTGTTAATTTAAATTTATTGTCTTCAATTATTACTAAATCATCATATTTAGTTTATATTCAAATGTAGAACACAGGAGTAACATTAGTTTTTATTTTTGCCACTGATTTTGTGTTGCTTAAAAAGTTTGTATTTGTTCAGTATTTCAATATCGTTCTAGCTTTAAATATCACTCCGTGATTGTAAAAAAAAGCGACAATCATTTGCGATTTGTGTTTCGGGTTGATTTTCGAGTATTTATGGTCAATTTAATGGAAATTGAAAAGATTCAATTTCTTCAGAATGCTCTAATAAAAACAGAAGGGTAAAGCCTTACGATATTTTTTAGATTACCGTTCATTGTCTTCAATCATTAAGAAATTATGATATTTAGTTTATATTCATGCGTAGAACACAAAAAAGCATCAGTTTTAGATTTTCACGGCTGACTTCGTAGCTCTTTAGAAATTTATATTCCTTCGGTATTGTCCTATGCTTAATATACCAATTTCTGGTGCTCCAATAACGACAACGAGTAGCGAACAGTGTTCCCTAATGATTACGGAACATTCATTGTCAATTTTAGGCAAATCGAAGGGATTAATTTGTTGTTTCATTAATGTTAAAAACGCAAGGGATATTCCTTTCGTTTTCATTCATAGTCTCCAATCATTACGGAATTATGATATTTAGTTAATAGTTATGCGTAGAACACAAAGAATCAATTTTTTTATTTTTACTGCTGATTTTGTATTTCTTAAAACATTTACATTTCGTACAGTTTTGTCTACCTCTAAAATACCAATTCCTGATGTTCAGATGAAGACAACGATTTGCGAACAGTGTCTCTTAATGATTACGGAACATTCATGGTCAATTTTAGGCTAATCGAATGGATTTTTTTTACTAATTCCCATGAATAAACGTAAGCCATATGATATTTTAATTTTTGAATTCTTGAAAAAATTAATCCCTTCGATTTTACTAAAGTCGAACATAAATGTTCGGGAAGCATTAATGAACACTGTTCGTTACTCGTCGTCGTTATCGGAACATCGGAAATTAGTATTCGAGAGATAAGCCGATACTGTAGGAAATGTTATTTTTAACAAAACACAAAATCAGTGACAAAAATAGGAAACTGATATTTTTTGAGTTTTACACATAAATATAACCTAAATATCTCGATTTCGTAATGATTGAACACTATGAATGAATATTTGAAAAAATATTATACATTATTATTATGAAAAAATATTATACACCCTCTCGTTTTTCATATAAATTAGTAAAGAATGAATCCTTTCGATTTCCCTAAAATTGACCATGAATGTTCCATAATCGTTAGGGAACACTGTTCACTACTCGTTTTCATCATTTGAGCATCAGAAATTGGTATTTTAGAGGTAAAACAGTAAACTTCGATATGTAAATTTCTTAATAAATGCAGAATTAGTAGTAAATATATTAAACAAATCATTTTTTGAGGTTCCACATATTAACTAAATATCTTAATTCGTAATGGTTGGAGATTATGAATGAAAATATAAATTATCATAAGGCTTTACTCTCTCGTTTCATAAAAATAGGTAAAAAACCAACCATTCTGTTTTTCCTAAAATTAAAATGAATGTTCTGTAATCATAAGAGAAGACTGTTTGCTACTCGTCGTTGTCATTTGAACGTAAGAAATTGGTATTTTTGAGTTAAAATAATGCTGTGCGATATGTAAATTTCTTAAAAAGTAAAAATGAGTAGTAAAAATATGTAACTGATCTTTTTTTCTACCCATGAATAATTACTATATATCATGATTTCGTAATGATTGGAGACTGTGAATGAAAACGTAAGAGAATTACCCCTTTCTTTTTTATACTAATTAATCAAAAAATTAATCCCTTCGATTTACTAACACTGACTTTGAATGTCCTGTAGTCATTAAAGAACAATGGTCGCTACCCGTTGTCGTTAAAGGAACGCCAGAAATTTGTATTTTAAATATAGGACAACACCGACGAAATGCGAGTTTCTAAAAAAATACAGAATCAGATGTAAAAATCCAAAACTGATGCTTTTTTTGTGTTCTACGCATAAATATTAACCAAATATCATTATTTCGTAAACATTAGAGACTATGAATGGAAATGTAAAATAATATCGTAAGGCCACACCCCTACATTTTTTCATGAAAATTATTGAACGGATTATTGCTTTTGATTTTGCTAAAAATGACCATGAATGCTCCAAAATCATTAGGGAACACTGTTCGCTACTCGTTGTCATTATGGGATCATCAGGAATTGTATTTTAGACATAAGACAATACTTTGCGATGTGTAAATTTGTAACAAAACACCAAATCAGCAGTAAAAACAGAAAACTGGTGCTTTTTCGAGTTCATCACATAGATTATAACTAAATATCATGACCTCGTAATGGTTGGAGACTATTAATGGAAATGTAAATTAATATCGGAAGTTTACGTTTTTCATTAAAATTTAAAAAAAATTTAAGCCCTTCGATTTTACTGAAATCGAACATGAATGTTCGGAAATCCTTAATGAACACTCTTCGTTACTCGTCGTCATTGGAACATTGGGTATTAGTATTCTAGAGATAAGGCAATACTGTAGGAAATGTAAATTAAAAAAAACAGTGATAAAATAGAAAACTGATGTTTTAAGAGTTCTACATATAAATGTAACCTAAATATCTTGATTCGCAATGATTGGAGATTATGAATGAAAATATATAATAGCTTCATCGGGCTATACCCTCTGGTTTCATACAAATTGGTAAAAAAACTAATCATTTCTTTTTCGTAAAATTGACCATGAATGTTCTGTAATTATATGGGAACACTGTTTGCTACTCGTTGTCATTCGAACATAAGAAATTAGTATTTTAGAGTTAAGAAATGTACGTATCGCACAGTACTATTTTAAGAAGTAAAAATTAATAAAAATATGAAACTGATCTTTTTTCTACGCATAAATAACTATTGTTATGATTTTGTTATGATTGGAGACTATGAATGACTATGTAAAAGAAAATCCGACACGGTTTTTCTTATTATTGAACCAAAAAATTAATCCCTTCGATTTTATTAAACCTGACCATGAATTTTCTGTAATCATTAGGGATATTTAGTTAATATTTATGCGTAGCACACGAAAAAGCATCAGTTTTATAATTTTACTACTTATTTTGTACTTCCTGAGAAATTTACGTATCAAACAGTACTGTTTCACCACTAAAATTCAAATTTCTGATGTTCAAATGATAACGAGTGGTGAACAGTGTACCCTAATGATTACGGAACATTCATGGTCAATTATGGGAAAATCGAAGGGATTAATTTTTTTAATAATTTTATGAAAATACGAGTTTTTACCTTTTCCTCATATTATTTTACCTTTTCATTCATATATAGTAAGTTTTCATATGTAAAACACAAAAGAAGCATCGGTTTACATTTTTCCATAGACATCATGTTTTTTATAATGTTTTTTTCAGTATTTCGATATCATTTCGCCTTCGCTTCTTGATATTCAATTGGCGACTACCATTAGCATTACATGTTCCGTATTAATATTGAACATTTATGGTCAAATATATTGAAATTGGAAGGATTCAATTTCTTCCGAATTCTCCAGCAATAACGTGCCCTGCGATATGTTTTCAGATTTTCATTCGTTTCCAATCATTGTGAAACCATGATAGTTAGGAACAATTGATTCATACTTCATGGAAATGGCATCGGTTTTCTTTTTTCAACCAATTTTGCGTTACTTAGAAAGTTTGTATTAGTTCAGTATTTTTATAACATTCCAACTCTAAATACCACATCGTGATTGTCAAAAAGCGACAACCACTTGCGATTTGTGTTTTACATTGATTTCTGAATATTAACGGTCAATTTGATTGAAATCGCGAACTTTCGGTTTCCTCGAATTTTTTAAATAATAACGGAAGGGTATAGACTTACGATATTGTTTAACATTATTGTCTCCAATCATGGTGAAATTATTATACCTAGTTTTTATAATTATTGTTATGTAGTTATTGTTATATTATTATTGTTATTTAGTTGTTAATTGTTATAAGAACCATCGGTTTTCATTGCTAGAACATTTTTAATGTTTCATCATGAATTAAAATTTGTTCAGCATCGTTTCAACTCTAATTACCCATTCCTGATATTCAAAAAAAGACCACGATTAGCAAATTGTGTTTCCTAATGATTTCGGAAAATTAACAGTTAATTTGGCATAGACTAGCAGTAAAAATTATTTCACAAAATTTTCAAATACAACGACGCTGTCGCTCGCGTAAAATGAACTGAACTGTCGCCAGCATATAATAAACTGTCACCAGCGTAAAATGAACAGTCACCAGCGTAAATGAACTGTCATCAGCGTAAAATGAACAGTCACCAGCGTAAAATGAACTGTCACCAGCGTAAAATGAACTGTCGCCAGCGTAAAATGAACAGTCACCAGCGTAAAATGAACTGTCACCAGCGTAAAATGAACTGTCACCAGCGTAAAATGAACAGTCACCAGCGTAAAATGAACTGTCACCAGCGTAAAATGAACTGTCACCAGCGTAAAATGAACAGTCACCAGCGTAAAATGAACTGTCGCCAGCGTAAAATGAACTGTCACCAGCGTAAAATGAACAGTCACCAGCGTAAAATGAACTGTCACCAGCGTAAAATGAACTGTCACCAGCGTAAAATGAACAGTCACCAGCGTAAAATGAACTGTCGCCAGCGTAAAATGAACTGTCACCAGCGTAAAATGAACAGTCACCAGCGTAAAATGAACTGTCACCAGCGTATAATGAACTGTTGCCCGCGTAAAATCAGTTGATGCCAGCGTGCAGTGATGCAGCCCTGTATGTAGCCAGATCTGCAAGACACTTTCGCGCCTCTCATTCCCACTCAGTATCTTTCCGTATCTTTCGCAGCAAATAAATACGTTGATCTCGAACAATGTGTTTAACTTGGAACCTCAACCGTGTACATCGTATGGTCAGTCTGAGCAAATTCCAGGCATCAAGCGTCTATTACACGCTTGTACGACTCGTGTATGTACACTGCGTTGCATATATGTTTAGTTTGCGTATTTCCAATCTCATAAGAGTCAAAAGGGAAATATACGAGTTGTATCTTTCATGTATATTAATAAAAATACGGCACAATTGATTCATTTCGTGTCTCACTGAGGTGTGAAAAATTCTACATTCATAGTACGAGGTGCAAATCAAGAATTCCCGGTATTTATTAAAAGTGACTACCCACAACCGCGGAGGTCAGAGTCTTCCACATCTACTCGAAGCTTCTCGTTTCTTCTTTCACTTCTGCTCGTTTTTTACTCGATTTAAAGTTTTAATTCCAGAAGACAAGAAGCGCGAACTCGAGAATCTTTTTGTATGAAGAGCGTAGGTGTCTGTAGGTCAAATCTGCTTCACTATGAAAGCAAAATCGTTTTATCTGCTAATGCCCTCCTTCAGCTGCCTCAAAACCTCACAGGGGAACTTGAAATTTCCATTTTTTGTGGCTGGAGATACTTCACATGTTGAAATCTGTGTAAATACAGATTTCAATAAATCTGTAAATAAAGACTACAATAAATTTGTGTAAATACAGAGCAGAGGCCACACCCAACAGTGCTGTGACGATTTCTACACATTCTACACCTTGAATTACCTTAAACGTTTGCTTAAATTTGAAAATTTATTCGGTACAGAAACCATTTTGAATAATTGACTTACAAATACGATTACACAGGCAGTAACAAAGAACCCCACAAATTTAGTACGCTCACAGGTAGGCCACATTGTCTACTAGTTCTAATACCATCACATCAAGTAGCTAATGACGCTATTGTAAGACTTTGAAAGAAGCATAGTAGGTTAAATTTGACTTTGCTGCAGAACTGCAAGTGAATATGGAGTGGTAGAATGAACTCGACTCGAGAGATGCAGCACTACTTGTGAGCCCAAGTAATCTAGTAGACTTCTTGGTCAACCTCTCTAAAGAGGGAAAGATAAAAATGTTCGATAGAAGTTGTTGAAGCTTCCTGGTATTTTCAGATCGCAGCGCTTCGTGTCAGAGTTGTACAGTTCTCCCTATTAAAATGAGACAATTTTAAATCTACATTTCGAAGCCTTAATGTTATCAAAATTAAAGTCCACTTCTACACCGTAAACAAAAACGAAAGCCCGGCGTTACTACGTGTCTTATGCTACACAATAAATCTCTGTAATGCTTACGAATACATTCTAAAAGTTCAAATTTATACACTTAAATGCAATTGCAGTATACTGTGGCGGGATGTGTTTAATATTATACAGTTATTTGAATTACATCTACGAGCAAGGACCTGATACAGCACCACCACACGGAGGGAAGTAAACGTGGTCACTTTCATTCAAAAAGTTCCATTTCAAAACAAGTTGTGGGCCAACTTGGCTTTCCTTGCTCAGTAAACTTAGCATCATACCATACCTAAAGCCTTTCAAACTTTGCTGGAGCATTTCTTCTCGACATAAACCATGGGTAGTGCTTTTAGAACATCGATTTTTGTACCTATTTTATATGCACAACATGTGCCTTATGAAAGGTGCCATCCATTCAGAGTGAAATTAGTTTAAAAAACTGAATGAGTTACAAAAATGTGAAAAAAATAACTAAAGAGTTCGCTATTAAGGCTTTCATGGACGTTTGTTGCATTCGAGAGGCAGTTAAAGAAAAGGAGAAACATCAATCGATTCATCAACGCTCTGACGCTCTAAATCCGTTGTCGGACCGTAAAGACTCGTCTTGAAAATAGGGAACCTAACCTAGAGAAAAACGGCAGACACCGAGCAGCGTCTTCACGTGTAAAACACGTGGTAGACGTGCAGACACCGAGCAGCGTCTTCACGTGCAAATTAACAGCAACCTGTGACAAGTCACGTGCAAATGTATTTTTTTTACCTCAAACGAATGAAAGCAGAGAATAATGTCACAACGTTCTGTCTTCAGATGAAAAAAGTTATCAACGATATAATAAAAAAAATCGGTTTCATGAGTTATAGCGAAATATTATATTAAATAAACGAGTATTTACAAAATGAGATCAGGAATAAAATTAACTAACGAAAGCTAAGATTCTTTTCAGAAGAGCGAGAGACTTCGAGACCACAATCTCGGCGCAAGAGAACATCGTTTCGTACGATCGCCTGCGTTAATTTTCCAGCCATCAAAACACAAAAAAAAATCCAGGAAAACAACGAGCCTTAAGTGCACTAAAAGCTGGCGGCCAGTCGTCACCTAAAGATGAGGTCAATTCACACGCCAATCATGTTTGTAAAATTGGTGTAAAGCCTAAAGGTTAAATGGAAGTTTCATAGATTCTCCTATTCTTCAAATAATGTTTAATTTTAATTACTATACAAATGATGCTTCCGTCGTAACCGAAAACGAGCAAAAATAAAAATACTGCTAATTTCAGTCGGAGACCCTAGCTCTAACTTAGTGCCATAAAACATTGCCATCTCACGCCACGCACTCCAAAAATTATCAGTGCAAAACATTCCGGTTTGGAAGAGCACGAGTTTAGAAAGATCTATGCTCGAATAACAAAGTCTTTTCGAATGTTCACTTCGACCAAGGGTAATTGTTAAAATCGAACAAATTTCGTTAGTTTTCAGTTGTTTGCCTAATTACACTCAGTAAGTTTAACTTGCTGCGGAAATGACTGGATTGACCAACATGTAGACAAAGAAAATTCTCATTTCTACCAATTTGTTAAGACTATTAGTGTTGTCTCCGAAGGCAAGTTTTCTTTGACTTCCGTTAATGCATTCGAAAACGCGGAGCACAGCGTGGACATTAGGGGGCAGAGACGTGCAGGGGAGGTTGGATTCTGCTTGGTCTCAGCTGATCCAGAGGTCCAGGTCCTCCTGAGACGCGAGCTCCAGCTCTGGCAAGCCCGTCGTCTCGTGGATATCGCGTGGACGACGCGACAGCACGTGGCAACGAAGGCTGAAACGCACCACGTCGCCGCCCATTGACCCCGTCGGCGACGTGTTCCCTACGTAGACGAAAATTAAATTAAATTAGATTAGATTATTCCGTCAAAAGTTCCCTACCCCCATGAAGAATGGTCCGAAGAGTGAAAGGAGATGGGACCATTTAGAATAAACTATAGGGAATGCGAAATCTGTGTGTAAGGTGTGTTCCCACACCGGACCTCCTTCACATAGAGACTACAACTTAAAAATAAAGAGGAAGAGAATGCAAAGAATAGGTAACAAAACACGTGAGAAAATTGAATGAATCAAAGTAGACACGAAAGTTAGAAGTCCCGTATCTGTAGCTGAGGTCACTTAACTGTGTATTCTTGGGACGCCAATCTTCACAGCATACGACACACAAACCTAAATAACGATACGATGGGCCCCCCTANATGGGCCCCCCTATGGCCTATCGTACCCCCCCCCCCTGAGGGGAGCCTCTATATGATTTGAGTGGCAATGGCAACAACAGTTGTCGACAGAGCCTGTAGAAGGTTCTAGTGTGAAATTATGTTTCAATGCGATGAAATTAAAGGTGGTAACCAGAGTTACTGTAGCTACGTAGAGGGTGAGACGTAGTTCTTCGTTTTGTCCCGCTTTACTTCGTCAGCATGATCGAATAAATAATACAAGATGTTCAGCAGGTCCCCACCCTGACTTTCCCCCCCCTCCCTTAACAGACAGTCCTCTACCTCACACCCCAACACCACCCTACACCCACCAGCGGTGTCTGCTGAGGGAGCATCGCTCCTGCTGGAGGGGTGACAAGAGGCATGAAGGTCGTGGCTCTCACGCAGGATGGGTGGCAAGGGCGCCAGCAATGGACTCCTGCTGGTGCTGTAGGCCTCGCCAGAACGACTCTGAAAAAACAATATGCATATTAATTTCCAGTCCGATTTTTTACCCCTTTATGGTAATAGATTAAATTAAACTATCAGCTACTTAGTTCAAAGCTGCCTGTAAACATGAAATGTCATCCCAAGAGAACGAAAAGAAGGAACCATTTGGTGCGATCTACAGCGAACGGGGAATCTATGCACGAGGTGTGTTCCCACACATGATCCCCGGAGCATAAAAATTTCGGGTTAAGAATGAAGAGAAAAAAAACAAAGAAGGCATAGCAAAAGTGTGAAAACTAAAAGAAAAGTGAGCACGAAAAATTGAAGTCCCGAAGGCTTATTTATAGCTCATTTGATGGTAAGAGGAACAATGGTAACAGAAGTAACAGCAATAAAGGGTTTATTGACCATTTAGGGCTTCTAGATTTTTCGACTGAAAGAACATGCACATGAACTATAAAAGTTTTATAAAAAATTTATTTCCTAATTTAGGTATTTGATGCCTTATGACTTCTTGGGGTCCCCTTTACGAAGTCGCATTGATTTCAGTACCTGTATGATATTTTTCAATTGAATTCTTTTCCTGATACAAAATGACACATTAACAGCTATTTTCTAAAAAAATATTCTCTTGTATTCTGCTGCAATATTGTCATAGGTTATGAAGATGGGAAGTTAGTCAGAGTGAATATGTAATTTTCATTTACACTCACTTTTCTGGTGACGTCACAATACTGTTTTCATCGCTGCTAATCATGCTGCATTGTTTACTATATTCAGGCATGTACATTGACTCACACACATTGTGATGGAAATAGTCTCTTAAGTATTTTCCCAAATAAATATGATCGATTATATAATTATTTGAGCTTATTTTTACTTTCAAATTTTCAATAAACTTACACCCGGGATGAAATTGGTAACGAGAACATTAACGGTTATGGAAAGAAAACAATAAGTTTCTGACTTATTCATTCAATTTTTAAATAATTTCAGTTCTAGCGCCCTGTCAACATCTTCGATAGTATCACCGACTGTAATTATTACTTAGGAAATCCTTGCCGCCATCTTAGGCACCCGCTCGGGCTCTTCCAAAGACCATGAAACGGTCGCTTGAGATGTTTGGTGTGTAAATGATACTTAAGAGGCCCTTGCCGTGATTTTAAGGGGACGGTTGGCAAACTTTTGAACTTTGTAAGACTCGAACTTTGTAAGACTCGAACTTTGTAAGACTCGAACTCCAAGGTGGCTTGAGTTACCTTTCTTTTGGCGAGCAGTTGGTCCCTGGCGCTGTGGTTCTTGACGTGTTTACGGAGGCTGGAAGGGTCGGTGTACCGCTTCATGCAGCCCGGCACGTAGCACACGTACGGCTTCTGCAAACGTGCAAACTACTCAATGAATCAGAAAATATAATTCAGATTCAACGAATCAGAAAATATAATTCAGATTCAACGAATCAAAAAACTTAAGATTCGATTTGATCAACCCTAAAAAGATTAACTTATTCTCAAAATGGTAGGAATATAAGGAAAGCAACCGTCCATATCTTACACCCTTGTGTTCATGTCCAATCTAACTTTTTACGGTACAATAAGAAATGAAAACAATAATGTAATAATTTCAACGTCCATAATTCTTGAGAGTGATCTAAATAGGACTAAGTGCACACACTCAGCATCTTCACAAATCGAAGTTCGTTTGAAACAAAAAGACGACTTCGAAGAGCGAAATGGCTGCTACCTTTAAATAGGGAATTGTAAACGATTCATATCACCACTAACAGTGAAAATACCTTCAAAATGTGAATACAGTTCCGAATCTCAGGAAACCACATGAACCACATGAACCCCACGCACCCCACGAACCCCACGAACCCCATGAACCACATGAGCAGAAATAGTCGGAAGCGATTGCGACAGTTCGAAGAAACTTTTACTAAAAATTGAGCGTTAATTTCAATGGAAGCACTTTCTATCTATGATACATATAAGCACTGAAATAGGGACGAAATTTTAAACACAAATACAAAATCGACCAGGAAACTGAAGAGCGAAAAAAACGAAAAATCATGACACAAATTCTACGATAACTAGAGACATATTTAGGGCGACGCTTGATCGAGCAACAAAACACGGCATCTCGGAGGGACTCACGGCATCGAGATGTGTTCTCTGATGCTTGGCCCTGTCAGAGGAGTTGCTGAAGGCCTTGTTGCACTGGCGGTGGACACACACGTAGGGCCGCTCTCCGGTGTGACTGCGCAGGTGGATCTTCAGGTTCTCGAGGCGGGAGAAGGCCTTGTCGCACCCCAAGAACTGGGGAGAGACGTCGAAAAATGTACGTTAGATGGACATGCCGAGTTTGGAGCCCCTTCGTATGAAGAAATAAGTAAAGTAGTATAAGTTAAGTTAAGTAAGAAGAAATAAGTGCTCGCCTCAACAGAGGGAGAAATGCGTAAGCCTGAGGTACTCATACTGGCACGTACGTAAGTGAAATAGCGACGGTGGCAAAAGGGGAGGGGCAAGAGGGGAGGGGTAGGAGAAGGCTTACTAGTAAGTTCTTCCAAACGTACAGTGGAAAAAATAAACTTGGACAACCACTGGTCAGAATGGAAAAAGTCAAATTAAGGTTTTATTAATTACTTTTGTAATTACAATATAAAACTGTAAGGAGATTTCATGAACATCCTGTGAAACAATACTCACAAAATAGGGATTTTAGTGTACGTTAAGGCGCTTAACTACTGGAATCAAAGTATGATACATAACATCGCAGTAAATGGATGTAGAGTCTGCTAATTCTTTAATAGCGTCAGAGTGAGAAGAGCGGTAGGAACGTATAAGTAAATTCATACACAGTAGCGTAAAATAACGCCGTTTCGCAGACGCACATACGACGACGGGCCTTCTTTTCTGTGGCCGAAGCGACGGACTCTAGTAACAAAATTAAAATTCTCCGATGCTAAGAATTGCCGACTTCATCCTGTTCAATGAACACCTAACCTGCAGAACAGAACAGAGTTTTCCAGTTTTGAACTGTCCTCAAAGATTAAGGAACGGGTAACCCGTGTTAGTATTAGTGAAGGTATTAGTGAGGAATTAGTGAGGAATATAAATTAGGAATTAGTGAGGATAGTAGCGTTTCAGTAACTCAGACTATCTCGCTCCGACTGAGTAGGCACTACTTAGAATTGACTTTGAGAACGGTGAAATTTACGCACAAGGGTGTTCCCACACAAGATCCCCAGCGCATAGAAACAGCAAGGTAAGAGAGAAGAGGAAGAAAATATAAAGAAAAATCAGCGAAGAAGGCAGGAAAACGAAAAGAAGCAAAGTGGGCACGGAGATAGAAGTCCCGAAAGCCTAGCTACAGCTTAGGTAACCCAACATTGTCCACCTGGGGAATAATTTATTATTGTACGCACAAGTAACAAGGATCTGAAATTCAGGTTTGTTCTATTGACGTAAAGTCAACTTAATTGAGCCTTGGAAAGTACCAGCGCTATAAATAGAATGGGGTTATTTCCCCAACTTCGTCGCGGAAATGACTGAAGTAATTCCCTCGCGTTCCCACGTGCAGGGAGATCCCGTCTACCTCTAGACAGGTGCTGTGAAAATCACACAAATCCTAATAATCCTTGTAGTTCGTGTACCTCTTTTGGATTGCAAGTCACCCAAGTAAAAAATTCATTAGGGTTATAACATTTGCCCTAACAGTTGATGTAGGAAGAGACTCCTCGAGAGTAAACTATATAACGCTCACTAAAAATTAGACCATTCAGCGGCACAGTCGCTTTCCCCAACGAAATGTACTACACAGTTCTCTTAGGAAGACGTTTCTTTTAATGTAGAACACGCGATTTGTGTCACTCTGGCGGAAGGGTGCATTGCTGGCTCCAACGTGAGTAATCTAGGAGCCATTAGGCGTTTGATGAGACTAGAGGAGCTGGGTGCCAGCCCTGGTTGTTGTTATGACACCCAACACCCACACTTGTGGGAGTTGTCACGGTCTGGGGAGGGAGCGTTGGAGGAGCACGACTCTCGAGCTTCAAGTGCCCACCTTAACGCCTGCGCTCACTTGTATATAAACGCTTGCCAGCCGTCGTGAAGTGACCTCAGTCACAAAAGAACTAATGTCGCAGTCGATACGAGCTTTGTAGAGATTTTGAGTTTCATTTTTACGTGTTTTTTTTAGTCATCCTTCGATATGTAACCGCAGCCATAAAAGCTCTAATGCCACAGTTGGTACGAGCTGTCATTCGAGATTAAAAGTATAATTTATACGGCAAGTTTGTTAAGATGAGTGGAGTTCTAGCGTAGGGTAAAGGAATGGGAATGGCTGGCTCGTTATTTGCGAGTCTACAGCGCGAGTTGAGTGTTCACATTGAGAAATGGTTACGCTATTCATGTTAACGTCTGCTCAATTTTTCTTGCTTCGACCGTAAAATTGAAGAGTTTATTCAATACTGATGAATAGTACGCATATTCTTAACGTAGGGATACTTTTCTAACGCAGGAACATATTTCTAAGACTGTACTTGAAATTGGAAAGTCTCATTTACGGAAACTTGGGGGTACGGAAACGCGTTATTTCAGTTTTAAACTAGCGTTTCTTTACGACTCAAAATTCTTAACCATCGGTTTTCCCCGACATTTTTCAAGAAAGAATTCTTACTTACGACTGACATGCATGGTCGTGACTGCATAGTCGTATTTTTCTTGTATTAAAATTCACATACGTGCAATTATTCTTCATCAACATCTAAGTTATTGTACACGATTATATATTTATCAATCTTTTGAATTATGGAACCAATACGGGCGTGGAAGATTTTTCTGCTCACAGTTTTCCCTGTTCTTATCCTTCATTCAACGGGATTTTATTTTGTATTTGAAGCTTCAGAACGTCAAAAGAACGTGAAAACTGCAGAATTTAACGAGGTCCTTACCACACATGAGAGGGTCAAGATCATCTCACGCACAGGAACTGAAGGAGGAAGGAAAACACATGCAGTGCTGCATAGAGTTCAGTAACCAAACCCAATTGTCTCTGAGAAGCACCAAAAATTTCCATAAACAAGCTGACAAGCTTTCTTAAAACACCCTCCCAGTCTCTCGCGTTGAAGTCCAATCCAATTGGTAAATTTCGCGACTTCTTGGTCCTGTATGTTCGGTTAACCTCGATCAACCTGGTCTGGTTAGTCCAATTCAGAACCGCGATTCAGAACCGCGATTCACAACCGCGATTCACAACCGCGATTCACAACCGCGATTCACAACCACGATTCACAACCACGATTCACAACCACGATTCACAACCACGATACAGAACCACGATACAGAACTCAGTGGCTGGCACTTGACTGAGGCTTGAGATTTTACTGAAATTGATGCATTTGAAGAAATCCCACCTCAAGAAAATCACGCAATTGTGTACACTATGCATTACTGTAACTGCTCACTCGCGGACACAAAAATTATGTATTTATGCGCATCACCAAAGGCTACAAAACGAAAGCGATAACAATGAGAGGAACGTACCCTTGGTACCCAATTATACCCAATGAGAGGAACGTACCCTAAGACCGTTATTAGGCTCATAACGTTTCAAGAACAAGAGAGACAGTTTAGTAAAACATTATCTCTCCCTTCCCACTCCCCAAGCCGGAGAGCGTCTCAGGTTACGACTGTTCTGATATTTCTCAGCCAGTGCCTCTCGAGGTGATGTACGGCGACTTAAGTTTGACAACGTACAACTTCCTTCCATTTGGAGGAGGGGCGGCAGCTCTCCCAGCAGTTACAGGCCGTTTTACGAAGCTCTTCAGGAAGTTTAGAGTTTTCAAAACGAAATCAATCGCTTTTCGCAGTGCAATAACCATTTTCTATTTACGACTTAGGTATTCCAAATTCTTGTTCTTGTACGGTTTACAATTGGTCAATCTTGAAATGACAACTTTTCTTTATAGTATCTGAAATGTATGCAGCACAACGTACAAGAACTTTATGGCTTTTACCAATTATTACATCGCTCAAGTGAGAATATATTTACCACGAGTACTACCACCACTCGCCCCATACCGCGCATATACGTACATACATGGTCAATAATATCTTTAGTAGAAATACATGCATCTGCTTGTGAAATTTTTTCACAGTTGACATCACTGGCGGTATAGACTTTGGGTACGAAATCACGACATGAGGACCCCCCAAGGGGTCCTTGAGTGAACCCCCTAAGGGGTCCTTGAGTGGACCTCCCCAAGGGGTCCTTGAGTGGACCTCCCAAGGGGTCCTTGAGTGGACCCCCTCCAAGGGGTCCTTGAGTGAACCCCCCCCCAAAGGGTCCTTGAGTGGACCCCTTGGCTGGGTTCTGTTGCCATATTCTATTCTACTACGCATTGTGATCAAAAATACAATTGAAACTCAACTCTTCAATCTCGTTCAAAACGATCATTATGTGTTGAACTCTTGTAATGAAGATATTGTTGTCGAACGCCAGAGCTTTTTATTTTATTTGGTAAACAATGTGTATGGATTGCAATTTAAGAAACGCATTTTCCGTTCATATAAATGATATGCATGATTCATGTATTAAAATCCGCCAAATTATGGAAACCTATATCAATGTTTCTAAATTCTCTAATATGTGGAGATTTTAAAAATCAGTGATTTACTTTGTTCAAGAAAAAACTGCTTCGGTTAGCTATCATTTTTATTTTCCTTCTAATACCTCCAGATACTACTCTGGTAAAGCGTTATTCAGAGCCGAAGTTCAACTCAAGCTTTTACTTGAAAATGCACGGCACCCAATACCCTTCAAGGCCTAAAAATAACGCCCGCATAACACGGTAACCGCATGCCAGCACCGCGTAAAACAACAGCTCGTTTTGCGAACAAGTGTGTTGTTCTTCGGGGCCCATTAACGGATCAGCGTCGCCGAGCGTCGACACGGAACAAGGGCGGCTAAACATCGGAGTCGAAAGGCCTTAGTCTCCCCTTCAATAGAGAGGATTCGTCTTGGTATTTGTACATGGCTGTGTCTATTTTGCTTCTTCGCGAAGCTTTGTTTTTGAATAAATGTCTATAGAGTGATAGACTTGCTTATTTTCTGAAGTCCTAGGGATCATCGTGGACAGTTAAGCCTCAGCAAAAGCACTGGTAAACTAAGAAATAAATCAGATTAGCATCATGATTTCATCAGAAAGTTTAGATCGTCCCTCAAAATTCCGAGTTCACCTTCTCTAAAGCGATTTATTTCGGAACGTTTACGAAATTGTTTTAAAAATCTCAGGGATGCACGCAAATGCAGCGCATTTTTTTGTTATTCCTGAAGAAGAATCTTTCACTTTTCTGCCGGAAATTTTAGCGACAAAGCTAGGGTATGTGGGGGAACTTTACAAAAATTTATAATTTCCAAGCCTGTTCATTGCCCGCGTTTCAACTCTCTGGACACCACCGCCACCGTTAACTTTTATTAATTCCAACACGTTTTACCGTTGGGTTTTCAATGCCTTACAACTACTGGTGTGGTGGGGGATGTGAGGAATGTGTGGTTTAAGCTTCCTTTTCCAAGGGAAGTACTCCCTGATTACTGAACCCCTTGCCTGAGCCGCGATTCGAACCCTGAACGTCCCGGCTGCGAGGCCATCACGCTAACATGAATCATATTTTCTCATTACACGAACTTGGACAGGTAATGCTAGTCTCGCTGGTCGTGCTCTTTGTTCTTTCCACCCTAATCTTGCTAGTTACATTCACAAGTCACCCTAGTCACATTGAAAAGTCACCCTAGTCACATTGAAAAGTCACGCTAGTCACACTGAAAAGTCACGCTAGTCACATTTACTAATTACGCTAGTCACATATTCTAGTCTTGCTTGTCACATTCACAATTCATGCTAGTCACATTAAATGCAATTATATTTGCTAGTCATGGTAGTCACACTAGTCACGCTATTGCGCCAATATAAAAAAGTTTTGTAATAATTTCTTGAGTTAAATTCAAATCAGCTGAGCCCCTTACAGCTTTAGCGTCTGGAATATGCAACCGTTATCATGGTTAATTAATGTAAGAAATTATTGGTAAGCATTTTGGGGGTTGCTTCTGTAGTTTCTATTTTCATAATTTTCGATAAGCCGAATCGGAAATGTTCGAGCCTTTATTAATGGGAAGCAATTAAGGTTCGCCCTAAATTTCCCAAAATACTTGATTGAATTTGATTTGACGACACAATCTGACACGTTTTAATAAATAACAAATTTGAGTTCTAAATGATTGTGTCCTACTCACAATATCGATAGCATTTAGAAAAAGGACGCAAATGTAACCAGAGGCCACAAGTGGCTAACAAAGCATTACGCCTTCAAAAAAATTATAAGAGCAGCACAACGCGTTAACAAAACTCGTACTCACTGTGCATTTGTTGGGCTTCTCTCCAGAGTGAACTCTCATGTGTATGAGGAGTTTGTACCGTGCATTGAATGCCCGGTATTTCCTTTGGCAGGCCGACCAGAAGCAGGTGTAGTCGTCTCCTTTTCTTTGGTCCACATGCGCCCTCTCGATGTGCCGAGACAACGACGACCGGTCGCTGAACACAGCATTGCAGTCAACCCACCTGCAGACGCGGGGCAGCTCGTCAGAACCCTCGTCGTCTACAAGAGGAGAGTCGTCCGAACTGTGATCCATGGGGGAACTGCTGGCAGTCATCGATGAGAAAGTGCTGGGTAAGGAGTCCTGTGGTCTCGGAGACTGTGACATGGATGGAAAGACGGACTGACAGCCCTGAGGCGAAGGATTACAGGCCATTGTGGTCGCTACATCGTTGAAGAACACGGAAACATAGGAAGGTTTTGTTGTGTTTGAATGCAAACTAAATGGCACCGACTGTTGATATGAGAACGGTACATTTGTGCGATTGGCGGAGCTGTCTTTATTGGAGACATCCGTTTTAAAGAATGACGATTCCGAAGGTGAGGTCGAGGTAACAATTGTTGAGGCTGGTATTTGTGTTTGGTTGACAATTATGTTGGAATCAGAAAATAAAGAAGCAAAATTTAAATTGGATCGTTGTGCGTGGTTATTATTGGTTTCAGGACGAGGTATAAAATGACCGTAGCTCCCGCTCAGAGGTGAAAGCATATTACTCTCAGGGTTACCAATTGGAGGAGTAGTCATTAAACAGTTGGGAGAGAGACGAATGATAGTGTTCACATCAAGTCCAGCTGAATTCTGAGGTGAAGAAGAATGGGATCTCTTGAATCTACGACCATAGTTAAAAGAACTTCTGAGGGAAGTGAGAGGGGAAGGAACAGAGGAGCCATCGGGAGAAATGCTCATGGGAGATGTGGTGTATTGCACTGTGCAGTCTGTCGTTGACGTAGCTGCAGATACGGAGGTATCGACTGGTGTGGTCCCTGGAAGATTGAGTAACCGAGTTTGGGGAATGCAGTTCTCTATTTCACAAGGGGCAGACTGGACTCCATTGTTTTGAGCGTCATCTACTTTCTGATTGCTGACTAGAAGCTCAGGCAAGGGTGCGGTAGAAGGAATTCCAGATAGAATGGAATCCAGAGAGTTCGACCACTCGTCTTCAATGAGGTTGAAATCTTCGTTTAAGCCACCAAGAGCTTCCACGATGGCATTGCTTGAAGTCATGAGAGAGGATCCGCGGGTACACGCCTCCGCAACTTCCACGTTGATAGAAGGAGGTGTAAGTGGCATGGAATGGAAACCGGTCGAAGCAGGTTCTCCCGCTCTGTTGACATCAACGTTGCCATTCAAGATGGCGGCGGTGTTGCCATCGTCGAAATAAAGCTCGCTAAAGCCATCTTGCGCGGTATTTCTGGAAGTACTCATTCCCTCGAGGTAACCGCCGTCCAGTGAACTGTAAATGCAACTCACGTCCATCTCCGGGGACGGTTGTCTTGAGAAATATTTGAGATTTTCGGACATTTCGACCACGGCAAAATCGCCCTCCTGTCCGTAGAAAGGAGAGCTGTGTGGGGTGGGATGCATCACGGAGACGCTCTCGAGGTGCATTTTGGCTGCAAAAGAAGAAAAATAAAATCAGTCACAAAAAATGACTTTCACGCGCTTGGTTAAGAAATACACCCACATTTTTTGTGTACAAATACACAAAGATGAAGAGCGTAGCTAGAATCGAACAACAACCAAATTTTCATCGGAGCCATGACAGGTATTAACGTATCAGTTGACAAGAAAATATGGACATGAAATTGGTCACCTGCAAGCACGCTCGTAAATATATATAGAGCTCAACTAATGACAGGCTTGCTAGTGAGCACCCACCGCGCTAATTACTTTCCTTTTGTGGGCAATATGCATAATTACTTGACAAGTGTCAAGTGAATGAGCTTCCATTGCTGAGCTTATTATACACCGATATATTTATATTATACACTAACATATTTATAAGCCACATGACTACAAGCATCAATGTGTCCATTTTTATTTCTACCATATTTTACTTCCATAGACTTGAGTTTGTCCTATTGAAACGTATGTTCATATTGCTCCATAATTGATACACATAGGCACAGCATATAAAAAAAAATTTACGAACATCTATGCATTTACATCTATACAATGATATCTATAACCATCTATTGGATTGACGAAAACACTATACTTTTCATACAAACAATTTTCAATTGAAGTTTGGGATCAAATAAGTGAAGGAAGCTTAGAAAAAATTTCGGACAAGTTTTTCATTTTCGCTGATAAGTTTGCTACGACTAACAAGGAGTTCTTTAATCATTAATCTCACCGCAAATCTCTATGAATTTACAACTTATTTCACAATAAAAAAATTCCTGAATCTCATTACGTATCTCACTTTGAATCTCATAAATCTCACAACAAATCTTCTACTCCGATTTAATAAATTACACAGATCAGCTCCTCGTACGCCATACACACTTATCGTAAGGCCCTGGAGAGTAATGATTATTATCCGTAAAAGCAAGAATCAAATCGACTTCAATCCATCAACATCAATCAAATTATATCATTTGTCGCTGTATTAATTAAGAGCACGTAAGACTTTGCCTGTACGGACCATTTGTTGAACGTCAGAGACCGACTTTGACTTCAGCCAGAACCGACTTGGGTTGTGGTCGGTCGCTCACCTCCGCTAGTGTTATTCCTACGGGGAATTTTTCACATGGGAAATACGGACAACGACGCGTGGGGCAGCGGTGGCACAAAGGACGTGCGGCGTGTAAATGTGGCACGCGCGGCCAACGCGAAGATTCGCGCATTTGACGCACTTTGTGAATGGCAACGAGACATCAGCCACAAAAAATTGTTGTTCGTATGAACGATCTTCTTCTGTCACCGCTCAGCTTAGAGAGGACCAGCCACTTTGTCTCCCTATTGAGCGGTCGAATGACGCTAGGTTCGCTGTTGCCAACTTTTATGTAGCTTCTGTTACAAGAGTTTAGAGACTTACTGCTTCCTGAGTCATCTTTCTACAACGGAGTTCTTATTGTAGTTATGTTTTTCTGGAGTCGTACTGCAACATGTTGAATTAATGGTGCAAGTAGTCGAGTTGTAAAGGTGCGAGGAGTCGAGTTGTAAAGGTGCGAGGGGTCGAGTTGTAAAGGTGCGAGGAGTCGAGTTGTAAAGGTGCGAGGAGTCGAGTTGTAAAGGTGTAAGGATGCCAGTGTGCGCTGAAGTTCCCACCAGAGTTACGCAAGTATTTTAAACTGGAAGTTTGGGTGTTACATGAATCATCAATATTAAGGCATTGTAAGAATTCATTAAACTCGATACTGTACAAAAAATATGAGCATATTGTGCAACAATGTTCAACTAGTTAACTGACAAATTATATGGAAGTGCATGGCGGCCACTTAAATCCAAAATGATTTAGATTAACAACTCTAATTTCATAGCCTCAAATCTCCCTCATTTGATATGACATTAAACCAACAAAATACCTCGCCTAAAATCCAAGTAAATGTTCACTCGCTTCAATACCTTTCTTACAAAACAGAAAGTATATATTTTCTTTTGGAACGTGTAAATTCCCGATAAAAGACGAGTGGGCCACGTCTTCGATGTCGGTGCTGGCACCTAAAATACGTTCCTATGTTACAATGCACCCCAGGGGAGAGAGAGAGGTTAGGTGTACTCTACACTTTTTTACGAGCAAGTGAAAGAATTCCAAAACAACCATGGGCACCCTCAATGTTACGAATTCGCAGCCAAATCTCCTATTGTTAAAGGGAACACAAGCAAAGGGTCTCGTCACGACTCCACTGATTAGCAGTAGTCTCTGGAGAGGCAACTCATGCGGTAAAAAATAAAACACGAAATTTGAAGTCGTTATTTCTCACTGCCTACCAATTGAAAATACGTATAATGAACAATTTGTAATATAATGATAGTTTTGCGTCTTTTGCATCAGGACATAGCAACGTCAAGGAGTATCAATGACTTGCGTTGTAAAATTCCGAAACAAACAGCTCTACTCAGTTCTTCATCTCTTACGTATTTCAAACTATAGAAGAGAGAATAAAAACAGAGCCATTACCGCAAGAAAAAACTTATGTAGGCCCGAAATTTAGAGTGAAAACGACAGCATGAAATGGAAAAAATTTCCTGAGACTGCATCGAGAAAAATCTACTGAAATATTTCCAGAGACGATATCGTATCGAGATAATAATGCGATTACCTATTACTAAAATAATAGTATCGAGTTCTAAAAATTTCCAGAGACGGTATCAACAGAAGCTATAGTGCCGTATGCAGTTTGAGTTCAGTAGCTGTTGAAGCGAAAGGATGATAGGAATGCGAGTCGTGGTGTGACTTGAGAGGCTCTGAAAATAGTGAGTGAAAGTCATTCGGAAAGTTCGAATGAACGAATGGGAGAAACTTTGTTCGCTACAATCGCTGGATACACTATCTCATTGGTCTTGATGTGTGCTATACGTGTACATGTACACTTTTCCAAAAACATCATGCGTACATATTTAGTACACACCTATACATAGAAAGACTCTTTAATAGCCATATTTTTTCTATTTGAAATTGACAAATTCTATGGTATAACACATTGAACGTGTAGGTAAAAAATTTGAACTTTTGTCAGCTTTGTACACCTACCACATCGGCAATCACGACCTAAACTTTAATAAGTACGAGTGATAATTAGTAATTAGGTATCTGGAGTACGAGTAACGGGAAGAATTGGCTTGAAGAGATCAAAAAATAAATCAGCAGCAGCTATGTATACATTACGCATGGAGTAACTAGACATTCTGCATAATAAAATCTGTCATTTCAATTTTGGACTACCTTGCAAAGCTCTAGGAAGTTTCTAGTCAATATATTTTATTAGCATGCATCAAAAATTTAAGAAATATAGAATGATCCAAATGAACACATTTCTTACTAAATTATTAAATTAAATCATACGATTAAAAAAGGCACTTCCCTCATTAATTTTTTTAGATTAAATGAAATAAGATTAGATAGTTATAATATTAAAAGTAATGTTAACTGGTATGCTCAAGTTTAAACCGTTGCACTCTGATGGGACCCAGACTTCCCGCCTCCAATTTACCGTAATACAAGCACTGAGAGCCCTGACGGGACTCGGGGAGTCCCGGATTAGTATTTATTAGAATAATTATATATTTTTTAATTTCTTCGCATAGTTACCATATAACAGGTCCATAAAGCACAATTAACACCAAAAATGACTGTAAAATAACTATTATATAGCCGGGTGGAAATAGAAAATAGAAAAATTGGGTGAAAAATTCTGCCAATAAATGCAAAAAAAACTCATAATAAAAGCGTAAAAATTACATTGATTTATTTAAATTTACGGTACTGATAAAAAATTTGGAGAATTTTGATTGCTTCACGAAACTTTGTAGACTATATATACTCACGTTCAGGAACTACAATGCAATGCTAGTACTGCAAGAAATCATCTCGCTACAAGCAGTACCCAACCGCCGCTTTAAACTTTTCTTGAAAAATGTATGAATCTCGAAGTACAGAATTTTTTTAAAAATTATATGGAGTCCTGAAGAGACAAACAGAAATTTCAACACAATTGAACAACTTTAAAAATTCTGTACAATCCATACACGTACTTCGGAACTAGAGACACAACACGTAGATAGAACACGTAGATAGAACACGTAGATAGAACACGTAGGTAGAACACGTAGGTAGAACACGTAGGTAGAACACGTAGGTAGAACACGTAGGTAGAACACGTAGGTAGAACACGTAGATAGAACACGTAGATAGAACACGTAGTTGCTTAACACTCTCAAGCTCAAACCAAGTACCAGAAACTGCTGACGAACAATCATGAACTTTCTAGATAGACTATAAAAGATTTGTTAAAAAATGTCAGGATCAGCATCGTCACAGAAAATAACTACCGGGCAATACGAAATACAAAATATGTTACAACAAAACCTTTTTGTGAAGAGATTACTTGAAGCATGTTAAGCCAAGCTAAGCAGCAAAGTACATAATTAATAGATAAAATTCCGCAATCAGGTGGAACATAAACTAAATAATTTGAAAGTAATACTCGTATCACAAGGCTCATGGATTACCCATCTCTACCTGCAAGGAATCTAATTCCAAACGAACTGAGAACAATTAGAGCAGCATCAAAAGTCGCAGTTATAATTCATTAACTTACACATGAAACCTTCACACTGTACAGAATGGATGATTAACTCTTAAAAATATTACGATAACGTGGTTAATCATGTCAGTCACCCCATCATAATTAGGACTTAAATTTTCAAGATGTTGGGTGCTCTAACAAGACAACGATCCAAAACACACGTCGTGCCTGAGACCGATGGCTTGAAGGCACCGATTCAATGATCACGATCGAGTGTTCTTGCAATTCTCTCGCCTCGAAAACAATATATTTTTTGATGACGTCAAGAAAGAGAAAATATGCATAATTTAATTACTTAAGTGTTCACAATTAATTGATGACGAAATATGTCAAGTGAATAATTTATTTATGATGAGTAAGAAACGATCGCGCTGTCTTCGATAACACTGGCAAATCAAATTAATTGAAATTTGAATGAAAAATGAAATTAGAATTAGAATTGAATGATATTAAATTTAAAGGACCAGGAATTTTTCGGTAAATGTTAAAAGGGCTATAGCAATGAATTGTAAAATTGTACCGTGAATTACTTCAAGTGGTACATAAAACAGTACATGAAAGATATATCCTAGAATTTATCATACCGTTTTTTCAAGGCTCATATGAGAAAAAATTCTGAACATATACGTGCTTTCCAACAGACCCTGCAAGCGTAATCGGTGGATCTTCTTAAGCCAACATATCTCTGTCTATATCACCCCACAGATTTCGCCTTTTGTGTTTGAAATTTAATAATAAGTATGTTAGATCGTTTCATGTCTTTTTCTTATATTTGTGACTAGAAATTCCGATCGTAGATAATAGTTTTATCTACAACGCAATCTCGAAAAATTGAATAAATGAAATTTGCGACGTTTCAATGTTATATCTGAGCCCTCAATAGTTGTACTGATTACTTTTGAATAAGGTGTCATATCTTCCTTTATACCGCTTTGTTTAACATGAGCCAAGACGCAAAACATCCAAATTAAATATTTTGAAAGGTCATTTTCTCTACTACCTTCATTTTGTCTTCAAAATTATACTTCAATAATTCATATACATTGATCATTTATTTCACTTCTAGTTCATATGATTAAGAACTAATAACATTATTTCAAGTCTGCATGGCACAATATTTTGAAAGCACGCCGGCATTTGCAACGTTTTCTGCTTCTTCAATGTTTTCTTATAAACTAAACACCGAGAACAAATCGGCGCCAGTATGGAATAGCCGTATCTATAGCGAGGGAACATCAGATTACTATAAACTGTAATTCGACGACAGACATAGGCATGTTTTCATAGAAAATCCTCTCTGCTTAAAAACAAAATATACAAAAAATGGACAAAAGTGAGAAGCAGGTGACACGCAAAAGCAACAAAAAAATACAGAACACGTAAAAGTATAACTTAAAAATCACTACATAAAAACGAAGACTCACCTGAGGGAATACAAACTTTTTTCTTCGGGAATACGACGATGTGGCCGCGAAGCTCCAACTCGAGAATGGAATCGTCTCAGACGACTGGAGTCACCGTAACCACTCTCCACAGCAGTGAAATAAGACAAGTTCACACCACTAGAAGGCTATGTACACTCCGTCGCTACTTCGCAAACTTTGTTCCTGTACACACTTCACTAAATTGTTCGCCGCGACGCGTTTTTCCTTCCTTTACACGAAAATGACGATACTTTCATTTAAAAAACGACAGTTTAGTCTGCTTCAGGTACAACAATGATCGGGGGAATTTCTTTTTAACTTAGTTCGATGGTTTAGTACGTTATTTTTCAGGTACAATAATGATCGGAGGAATTCGTTTTAAATTTAATTCGACGATTCGTAACACACAGTAATGAGTCGAACATTCGTTGGGTTCAGTCGTTTTCGGATTCGTTCGTAGAGAGAAAGAATGAGAATTTAAAATAACAGTTTCAGATACAACCAAAAAGATGAATGGATTTCACTCGAGATGATATCAGCCCCCTTCCTTTGAAGGGTGAACTCATTTCGTTCGGGTAATTTCGAAAGTGTTTTACGATGAACAGAATTCGAGAAACTGGAAGAATGGATCAGAAACGACGACAACCATCCTCCCTCGCCGACTTCAGCCGGCACTGTGACAGGTGCCTAGTCGTCCAACCCCTCAACCGGTCGCTTCCCTCACGCGGGTTGCTGCCTACTGTCCCAATGAAGCTCCGCCCCTTTCGCTATCGAATTAATTCGAGGGTGAAGTCGAAAACTGTTATTCCCAATGAAATTGTTCGAAAACGTTTACATGCAGTATGTTTTGAAATTCAAATCGTGCATTATGGCAAGGTAATGTTGAAAAAGGAAAACACTGTAGCACAGTAAAACAGGTGCCCTGGAGGTAAGGACAGCCCACAACCGTACGATCCTCTCAGTCTACTTTTGGGATGCTCCGAAATCGTCTCCGCCCTTTTCTCCAGCGCGCCTCTCGTCTACATAAAATCTTCATAGTACACTGTATACGCAGCTCATACCTCTATGTTTATTGTCGTCGGAGATTGTTTCACGTATTGTGAACGCTATTCATATGAAACTCGAGGGTAAATTCACACGCATTACAGGCCCAGTAGTTCATAGCAATGTAAACTTGTAAACACCCACTGGACATATACTCGTTTGTACTCGTATAAAAATGGGAAATCAACCTCATACACGTATATCAACTAAATGGCCTTACGGCCCATTTTCATAAGGAGGGTACTACTTTTTCGTGCAAAGCTGAATGCAGCCTCATTGAATATTTGTACTACCCCGCAGCGAATTTTCTCGCAAAAATACATCATAGCAATAATTTTGATCGTTAATGGGTTAAAGTGGCATTTCAAAGGGAAAGGGATATTCATATATTTTTTATAACAGGTACATGGTAGAGAATTAGGGGCGTACTGGTAAATCGTGACGCTTACGTCTCTTATCGCATCATCTAGGATACACTTCATGCAAGCGTGTACAAATCAAACGGTACGAGTGTGTACTATGTTCCGTCAACGTTAAAAAAAAGAAAAAAAAAAGTTTCATTTGCAATCGTACTTTTGTCGAGGGACACGAAACATTAGATATTTTTCAATGAATAACTAAAAGGGAAATTTCGTGGAAATACTTATGTTGGTTAGGCAGCAAAAGTAGGTCGAGAAAGAAAGGGGTTTGTGAGAACTGTACAATTACAGCAGGGTACGCTGGCCTATCAATGATGATTTCGTTTTAGAGGGAAAACTTTAAATTACTTGGCTAGCCAGAATATACAAAATAATATACAGGAAGAAGGGGTACAAAATTTCACACCTACACCAGAAGGTGGCAAACTAAACACTTCTGTTCCCATGAAACTTCGTCAAATGGAGGGTTTTTGAGATATTAACTGTTTAATGTTTGAAAGGATGAAATTCGAAGATTAAATTGCCCATAAATAATTCATTTATATGCTAATATTGAAGAAATTGTCTGAAATTTCCACCTTTAACGTCGATGCACTCGTGATATCTTCGACTTAACACGTTGACTCCGATTCTCCACACAGGTAAAATTATATGCCGACAAATATCTCTCCTGTGAATTTAAAAATGAAGGATTTTGGTTTCACAAATTTGGTTACTCTTTTAATTTTCTTTCTAGTCAGAACTAGCTTATTCGATTGATGAACACAAATTTGAAGAAAACTCGAAAATTTGTATTTATACATGATAGTGCTTTGGTTGCATTAGGTTAGGTTAGATGATCGCATGTACCATGTATGACCCACTTCGGAGTCAACGTGTTGAGGACTGCCGGATATTGTGGAAAAAGCCTGGCATTCCAGAAATATCACCAGAAGCCACTGCAATCAGAGTATGATCTCGTGGCAAGAATTGCAGTGGCTTCTGGCGATATTTCTGAAATGCCAGGCCTTTTTCACAATATCCGACAGTCCTCAAGTCGAGGATATCACGATCGAGTGCTTCGATGTGGGGGCAAAAACTTTGAACTATTTTTGTTTTTAAATTGCTCTTTATTCTAAGTATTCTTATTCGTAAGGAATGACAATACTGAGTACTAAGCCCACCAAATTTTAGGTGAAGAGGAGTATAATTGACATTCCGTTTGTAAAACATATGCCTAACTAGCAAATAAATGATATTTTATGCGTCAAGAATGGCACAACACGACCATAGGAGGCAATTTTTAGTATCCGCCAGTTAAGGTTAAATCTTTTTAACCTCAAATTACTTTTACTACAGGACTGCAGCTTGCTTTGCCCAAAAAACAAGCTACAGCCTCACATACGTACATCTGCAATACATACAAGTACATTTGCACTAAGAGTGCAGTTATCTATGTTGGGTCAGATGGCAGCAACCTTTAGAAACGGTCTCACAGGGCACGTAGGCTCTTTTAGAGTGAAGTTCACGGGCAAATAATGGCTTTTACCCTCGTGTAATGACCCTCACAGAGGGCGAGAGCAAGTGTTCACTGGCCATAGTCTGCCGGACGGTCGATTATGTCGGTCATAATCACAGGGCGCTCGTCTGGCAGAGACAGACGGTGGCCACATTAATTCTGCACCCTCGAACACTGAGAAGAAATTTCCCGAAGCTCCCACGCGCGCTGGCCTCTCACGAGGATGAGAGGGAAGATCTCAGGTAAAAACGCAATAATTCGCCGACTAAATGGCCTGCAGTCATGTTCATAGGCAGGAAGACGTGCTCATGTTTCTGAGAAATTTGCTTACGGGAGAATCGACGATTTTAAATAGCGTTCCAGTTCCCAGAGAACGTTACTTGTTGCCAATTTCAGTCTCGAATTTTGCCTTAGCGTCATTCACCCTAAGACGTTTGCGTGGTGATCATGGACACAAATTGTACCAACCGGCTTAGACCTCTGCCTCAGAACACGCGTTTCGTTTTCTTGAGCATCTAACGTCGTAAAGAGCTAGAGCACATGAAACCTTAAAAGGTTCAATACAACACACCCCTATTTTAAGACATCGATACCTCATTGTGTTTAAACTGGGTGAAGTACAGACTTAATCCGTTCACATGCGGCATCATTCGCGATTTAACTCTTTTTCATCATCTGTTACAAGTATCACGGTTAAACGTAAATACAATATCCCCTAAGAATCAGTGTGAGAAACTGTCATCTAATGCACCACAGCTTCACTCAAAGTCATCGATATTTCACTATGTGTCTTTAGTAACATTTTCAGCGTTATGCATCTCATTTGAAAGTCTTTTAAATCGAGTTCCGATTTTCCCATGTGTAATGAATTATTCAACAAATTTGCAGAATAATTTAAACGTTGTCGATTATAATTATATTATCCACCTCATCCTGGAGTGCGAGGACGCTCAACAACCAATTTAGAAATCATAGTTTGCACTATTAATATGATTTGCATTTTTGATTGATGCACTGGGTTATTTCATTCATTACCAAGCGATTTACCATCCCATGTGTCACGTTTGTCATGTGGTTTACCTTTGGAATAAATAATCTTTTCTTTCTAACAGCACAAGTTTGTACAGTACAATCGTTTACTCATATCCCACCCTTAATATACGTTTGGCAAGAACTAGAGGGCAGTTATCAGCAAAAAGTTCAGTCTTACTACAACTCTAATTTAGATTATATGTAGATGTCTCACTCTACAGAATATTGAATAAGTTCAACTTTTGGTCCTTACGTATTATCGGGAGGACTTTTGATTTTTACTTTTTCTTTTTTTTCACAGGGTTTGTTGGTTAGTATGAAATTGGTTTGCCGACAGTCGTTTGCCGTTCGTAACTGCCGTCCGTTTCTTCTACTGTTGGGCCAAGGACTTGACCTCAATCAAATGGTGCGAAGAACAACTGGACATGGCCGATAAGACTACAATTGACTGGAATTCGTATATGCGAGAATATACGAATTAATATATTGCGACGTTCTGGCCTCCGGAATTACAAATGTAATGGTTAGGTTAGGTTAGGTTAGGTTAGGTAATTCCGTTTTTTTTAAAGGTCCTCCCGATAATACGTAAGCACCCAACTTTTTTTGTGAGCATTTTCCTGTCTACCTTATGGGTAAAAGAATCTAGGTTACAATAGGCTATCTTTGCCTCGTAAGTATTATGTCTAGAGGTATGCACAAAGATCACACGATGTTCTGTATTAATACTCAATTTTCACGATAAAGAACCAATTAAGAATCACAATCCTAAGTTTCAATGCAACTTCCCCACGTAATTGTAAGGTTATAGTCTTCGTGATCTCGTTTAGAAGTTTCATTGACACTTCCACATTTTAATTTTAGGCGTGTAATCTTACTCATTGAAAAACCCATTGTTGTATGCTATGTACGTGACTGATTTCGGAATAAAAGATTTTTCTTTTGTTCATTTTTCTCGTTTTTCATGACTCCAAGTCATAACCTGAACAAATTTCAACTCAATTTTTTTTATATTCGAGATAATTCCCTTACTCTCGATGTTATTCCTCACCAAAGTTCTCTTGTTTCCTGATATTACAGTTCACTGTTCTAGTGTCCAAGTCACCTCAAATATCAATACTGATTGCGTAGGAGTACCTAACATAAGAATAACCATTACCAAGTCGTCAGTAATTTATTCCATCATAAAACGCTCTTCAGGTCCAAGGACGGATCGTCCTTAAGAGCACCTGATTTTGTCCTGAGCTTGAGATTGGGTTTGCTGTCTTGAAGATGTTGTTGTTTGTAAGGAATGTAAATAGCGAGGGCTGCAGCCAGCAGCTCTGGGTGGAAATGGAGGCGGACGCGAGGGCTGCACGAGTGATGTCATTAAAATGAGCTTGACTAGTAAAATGTCGAAAAAATTACCAAATGAGAAGTAAACGGAGAGGTTGAGAGACATTACTAATAGAGGTAGAGCAGTGGCAACAGTAACCAGTGGCACCAGTGGCACCAGTGGCACCGCTTCAGTGACACAGACACAGTCCCATCGAAAGAAAACGAACCATTTAGTACGGGCTTTAGCAAACGGGGAATCTATGTAGAAAAGAAATCAATGAGCAAGATGTGTTCCCACACAGGATTCCCTGCGCACGAAAACAGCAGGTTCAGAAAGTATAGGAAAAAAAGCTTAAGAGGCGATAGCGAAGAAAGGGTTTAAATTGATGGAAGTAAAGTGAGCATGAAAGATACCAGTCCCGGAGGCCTTACTATAGCTGAGGTAACCTAACAGTGCCCCCTGGGGATAGCATACGATAGGCAAACCTAACTAACCGAGTTCTACTACCTATCCTAGGCCTCTGACTGGGACTCTCGCAATAATTACTCAGAATCGTGCAGATTATTCACTCTTCAGTTGTGAACAAATGGGATTATCAGTGACAGAGGTCCGTTAAAGCGTAGCGTCCTATTTTCGAGACACTTTTATAGCGAGAAAACTGAATGTAAGAACAATGCCAACAGATGGTAATGGCAATAGATGTTTTATTGCTTATACTGCGTTTCAACACTTTTGTAGTGGAATAACTTGGTAATGAATCATAAGAATAGAACGAAACTAATCCATTTGTTAATATGGGTACTTGGTTGTCTTGGACAGCATTCCACTGGGTTTGCAGGATGACACGTCAACAACAGGCCAACGTTTTCCCATCAAACTATTCCTGACACCAATGACTTCCTTGCAACGAGTTTACACAACACTTAAATTGACTACGAAGTGAACATCATGTATTAATTAATGGGGAAAGGCATTGATTTTAAACGATCTCCAATAGGCACCGTAACCACACCAGCACAAGGCCAAATTGAAGACCCTGGTGAAACTGTACCCTCAGAATGACACCCGTTCCTCTGTGGTAGAAGCCAACACTTTTTTCAGGGCATTCCACCGACTTAGATATGAGCTACTGTTATTCCTTTATTTTCAGAGGCTCGTTTTTTCACGGCTTCTCGAGCAGAGCATTCGTCGAAGCAAACAAAGATCTGCCGAGGCCTCTCAGAGGGTCGTCACGTACAGGCCTACTCGCATGGGAGCGTGACTTGCACCTTGTGAACACGTGTGAACAGCGCGCAATGTTCATGCGTTGTGTGCACGTGCGTTGTGAACGCGCGTAAACAACAGGTAATGTTCAAACGTTGTGAAACATGTAGATAATGGTGATATTTACGCGTTGTGAACACGTATAAATAACGGCGATGCTCAGGCGTTGTGAACACGTATAAATAACGGCGATGCTCAGATGTTGTGAACACGTATAAATAACGGTGATGCTCAGGCGTTGTGAACACGTATAAATAACGGCGATGTTCAGGCGTTGTGAACACGTATAAATAACGGCGATGCTCAGGCGGTGTGAACACGTATAAATAACGGCGATGTTCAAGCGTTGCATGCGCACAAGCGGAGGCTTCTATCGCAACTTACAAAACACCAACAAAGAAATTAACTTTAAAACACAAAAAATAGCTGTAGAAAAAAATAGCTGTAGAACACAAAAAATCACTGTAGAACACAAAAAATAACTAGAACACAAAAAATAACTGTAGAACACGAAAAATAACTGTAGAACACGAAAAATAACTATAACACGAAAAATAACTGTATAACACAAAAAATAACTGTATAACACAAAAAATAACTGTATAACACAAAAAATAACTGTATAACACAAAAAATAACTGTAGAACACAAAAAACAATTGTAGAACACAAACAAATAAAAAATAACTTTACATCACGAAAAAAAATTCGCAACACAAAATTAAAACAACTTTCGCAACACAAATAATAAAAAAAATAACTTTCGCAGCACAAAAATAAAAACATTACTTTCGCAACACAAAAAAGCAGAATAAAAATTAACTTTCGCAACACAAAAAAGTAGAATAAAAATTAACTTTCGCAACACAAAAATAAAAAATTACTTTCGCAACCCAAGATACGCAGAAAAAATTCAAGTGTGCGAGCATCAAATTGCTGGTAGCTGACATATAACAGTCGCAGTGTTATCTAGTACGGCAGCGCTTCGGTAACTCAGACAGTGTCGCACAGAAAGAGAAGCGACCATTTAGTATGGACTTAGGAGAACGGAGAATCTATGCACAAGGTTTGTTCCCACACAAGATCCCCTACGCATAGAAACAGTAAGGTAAAAAGGAAGAGGAAGATAAGCTAAAGAATCATCAGCGAAGAAGGCAGGAAAATGAAAAGAAACACAGTAGGCACGAAAGATAGAAGTCCCGAAGGCCTAGCTAAGATCGAGATAGCCTAACAGTGCCCCTCTAGGGATGCTAGTCCCTATAGCATATTGCCTATGACAATATGACAAACCTAGCAATATTGCCTATGGCCTACCTCATGCCCTCTGACGGGTGGTTTTGCTAAATAAATATCGAAATTTAACAAGTGAACTAGTTCTTTGTTAACGTAGTGTAGCTGTGGAGAAAGTTCCAGTTCCTTAAAGCACGCCAGTCCTCAGTATATATATACATATATATATACTGATCACGCAGGTACGATATTTATATTTGGGTCACAAAGTCAAGTGTATTTTAGGGAGACTGGATTTTGAAAAAAAACTTTACAGTATTTTTTCTGAAAAATGATTGTTTGTTTTTGCAATGCGCGATACACATTTGAAAAATTGATTTTTCACAAAAATAATTCTGAAAATAAAGTTTGCAGGCAGTGCTTATAATTCACAAAATTATATATATATATTTTACGTAAACAAGTGGCAAAATATAACTGCAGATAAGGCAGACAAAGTCAAGTATGTGGAGAAAAATTAAACAAATTCAGACAAACGAGCATCGAAGGCTACAATTTCTGTAGCACCGTCAGCTACGTCGTCATACTCGTGTGCTGTGATACGAGAACAACGACAACACCACCCCACAACATCAACACCCCACAACGACAACACCACCCCACAATAACACCACCTTACAACATCAACACCACCCCACAACGACAACATCACCCCACAACATCAACACCACCCC